>JAQGDQ010000077.1:512500-680000 GCA_030141605.1 Tubiluchus corallicola
AGTCTTCATGTTAAACTCATTGAACATAAATTCATGTCATTATGGTAATTTGTACAACTGTATTTTCTTCCAAATTTAAGGTTAATTCAAATATTTGAAAATATGTATAATTTTCTCCAATTCGCTTTCACTTCCCATGCCAAACTGATATAAAGCCTTTGACTTGTCTCATCTTTTGTTATATCGTTGCCATTTTTACAACTTGCGGGGAGAAATAGATTTGCAGTTCAAACAGTTTGCATTCTAAGAGGGTATTGTCACTGAGATCATTAATTAATATACATACTAACTCACAAATCACCTGTTAGATAATGAGAAAATAAAATTAATTTAATGGTACCCTACAGCAATCTAATCTTGTTACACCTAATACACGGTTCATGAATTCATACATTTCAGTCGATATGCTCTCACTGTTATTCCAGCGCAATTACACGAACAAATCTTGAGGATGCTTCAGTAAGCAAGACTTGGGTACATGATTAACAGTCTCATTAGTCTCAACTGTAAGCAGTTTAGCAGTATTGGGATTATCCCTTTTATTTTACGATTTCGTCCACAAGACTTGACGCATTTTTAATCATGAAGAATAAACTCATTTCGTTAAGATGTGATCACAGTTATTAGACTGATTTATCAGACAGGAAATTCAATTGAATAGTAAATTTTGAGAAATCTGATCAATAACGCCATGGCAAATCAACCTATAATAAAACAAATACATGTGTGTGTTTCAAACGAGCTGCGTTTATCGTCAGTTATTTAATCGAAAGTCAACTGGTCTAAACTTAAAACTAAAACAACTTTAAGTAGAAAAATTAACTCCATAGTCTTTTCTTTAATTATTATTTCGATATGGATTTTTACTTATGACGTTTTGATTAATTTTTTATCAGCTAATAATTATAATATTATTGTATGCATGGATTTTACATGATGGGGTGTCTTCACAATCTGCAGAAGTTTTGCAGAAAATAATGGCACTCGCAGTAGAGTCTGTAGTATTGAGCCAACACAAGGGTAGCCTTACATAATATATACACGACATCACTCCTTAATACACAGTATGGCGTAATGTTGACGCAGATTGCAATTGCACTTGTTACAGTGATTTTAATCCATATAATATACACTTAAAAGCCTGTACCATAGATTCGGCTGTAACATTGTCAGCATTAATTTAATCATATTGTTGTATTCAATGCTAGCCATTTTATGATTTCTCAACATTTGATCAGAACTGTTGAAATAAATGAAGCCTCCCCTCACGCTAAATCAGGTAAGTCGGGTTTATTTAATCAGCATTAATGGATACAGAACCGAGAAATAAGAAGTTATCTAGTGAAACCTGCCTGTAGGGTGAAAATATATAGCCTTTTCACAAGAAAGCTAACCATTATGAGTAACAAAAATCACAAACTGAGAAAAGATTATTGCAAAAAAGACTAAAGAGGGGATAGAAGTAAAAGCAAAACCAAAAATAATCCATTGTAACCGTGTTAAAGGGCAAAACTGAAAAAGACAAAAAGACAAAGATAAATGCGAAATGTTCTACCATGTTTTATTCTCAGCATGCTGGAAAACTGCTAGTAGTTTTGCGTTGGAATTACAGCAAATGGTATACAGTATATTGTATAATGTATATGTCATATTAAATGGTACATTGTTGTTAAACCCTTAAATACGCTTCAGGGCTATATCAAGAAAAAATACTATCAGCTTCTTTCGGGCCTGGCCGTTGGGAACCCAAAAAGCCGTCTGTATAGTTTCTATCGGGTTTAAGTTCCGTGCCATTTACGCTCCAAGTCCGTTATAGGACCAAAAGGGGTGCATTGTCCACTAAGACCAAAAAGCTCAACTCAGATATTGAGCTTCAGCATTGTACAACAAAACTAAACTGTCAATTTAAAAAGACTGTTACATTTAGTACACTACTGGGAGAGCCTCAATCAGCTATACATGTATTACACATAACGGGAACACTACAAAAAATTACCGAAAAAGCCTTTTCTGTATATGGAAATTGCGAAAAAGCTACTGCCATAGTAATTGCATACCTCGCGGTAGTTGAGTTTAAAGCAAATGATAAAATCTCCTAATGGGAAAAGTCGCTTCAGTTAAGAAGGGTATAAGTATATGACCGTTTCGCAAAATTATTGAATCACATTTCACTAAGTGGTGCCCTGGACAGCCCTAAAGCTGCGTTACTCAGAATTTTATAGGCTCTCAAACACGTACGGCAACGGCAGACATTTACGACTTCAGGCGTGAATAAATCAGTGTAAAGCCCCCACGTACTTACCAGGGATTTGAGCAAGTTTATTAGAGCAAGCAGCATTTAGATAAATCTTTCTGTAGAGTTTATACCGAATTTAAATGAGCACTGCGGGCATGGCCCAGTGGTCTAAGGCGTCGAAGCCAAAGCCGAGGGATTGCTTTGACAGTTCAACGCTTGTTTGATGTACATGTTACATGATTAACATGTAAACCATGCAGGCGTGTACTTTCGCTCAATTTATAAATAAGCGCATGAAAATACAGAAAGTATGGTGTTAAGTACATAAGAGGAAAAATAAATTCCGTCTGAATCTGCAAGTGCGTGGGAGTAAGAGATTGTCTAAAAATAGTCTCCAAAGGACCAACCAGATTCCATTTGTAATAGTGAGAGGCAGTACTAAGTCACAAACAGAACTGGTTTAGCTTGGTCTTGTTTCTTTGTTCGTTTATTCATTTCTTTGTGCATCTGTTCTTTCGTTAATTAATTTATTTATATTAATTTGCTTATTTGTTTTGTTTGCTTTCTTGCTTGCTTGTCTGCTTGTTTGTGTATTTGTTTGTTGTCTTTAATGTATTAGGCAGCTTGCAATTCCAATTCTTTACCTTTTTGCCGGTTGTCCAGCTAAAAAGTCAGCAATGTAAAACGTACAGCATAATTGTCACGCAGTATTCAAATTCATATAAATTACTTTACCCTCACTGCTAAAACTGTTTGTTCAGAAACAAACAAGTTAATGACTATCAGTTATTGTACCGGTTTATCTTGTTACACAAAAATAAAGCTGATAAAATTGGGGAAAGTTCTTGTCTAAGCATTTTAGTGAGTGTTATTGAATGCTGTAATGCTGAATAGGTTTTTCTATTTTAGTTACCGTAAAATGTCACATTGTTGTTTTTACTTTGATCACGACACGCAAGCATTTTATACTAAGCTTCAATTATTAAGTTCAATACAGTACTCGTTTCAGGTATTTCGTTAAACATGTGTTCCAACTGACACTAAAGGAAATTCTGTAGTAATTATCTCGCAATATCCTTATTCGAACTTTTTTACTGAGCTATTTCCACATCTTATCACTTCAGTTAGTGTATAGAACTCACATTGCTATTGTAGCCGTTCGTTTATGGATTTCCTTGCTCACTCATAAGTTGTTTCTTCAATTATCTATTTGGCATTCACCTTTCCTTCTTTCATTTATTGCATTCTTCCTCCTTCCTTCCGTTCTTCCTTCCTTCCTTTCTTCCTTCATTCATTTATTCATGCGATCGTTAGTTCATTCATTCATTAATGCATTTACTCATTCATTCATTCATTCATTCATTCATTCATTCATTCATTCATTCATTCATTCATTCATTCATTCATTCATTCATTCATTCATTCATTCATTCATTTACCCATTCATTCATTCACTCACTCACTCAATCATTCATTCATTAATGCGTTCGTTCGTTCATTCATTCATTCAATCAATCAATTATTCGTTCATTCATTCATATGTTCATTTATTCACTCACTCATTTGTTTATTCATATATTCATCCAGTTACTAATTCATTCACTTATTTATTTATAAGTTCATTCATATTTTCATTAACTTTGTTAAATTTCTAATGCTAATCGATGTTAATACGTACAGTGGTTGAGTACACCTCTCACAACCGCATTGTCTGGCGTTTCAAGCAAAATCTTCGTAAACCACAAATGCAAGAAAAAACGCGTTCACTTCTTATAAATCAACGAATCACTTGAACATGAAGATGTTTTATGGATATACTTTACTGATTAACGTATGAGGCAGATGCTCATCAACGTTGATCAGGTGCACGATACGAATCTGCTGCACAGCATAGTTGAAGCCATCAGTATCTTGTGAAGAGTCAGCCCTAATTGCGCATGCGTCTTGTTGTGTGACCGTAAGCGCTTTGATATTGACCAACAAGTTAATAAACGTTTTTTGTCGTATTCGAAACACAAAAGCATGCTAGATTTTAATTTCAATGGCATCGTTACAAAAAATAAGCTTAGCTATTTTATTTGATACCATATTTGCTTAAGTAATTTTTTATAACTTGCTGTAATCTTATCTTACCTCACTATTTTGCCAGAACTGGCCCTAAACTAATCTAATGCAACATAACTTTATCAAATTTAATCTAAGCTAATCTAGTTCTAATCTAGTCTAATCTATAATCTTATTTTGCTTAACAAGAAGTGTTATGATCAAAAAATGTCGTTTTATGATAAAAAAAACTACTTCAACTTTGCTAATTAATATACTTATTGCCATTTTTATTACTTATTATTATTGTCACTAATTACTGTTTTAGTTAGGTTACTGTTGTTTGTTTTTCCATGCTAAATTATCCAATAAATCAAATAATCATTTATAGTTAAAAGATTAAATTACAGACCAGCTAGCCATGATATCGTTTTATAAATTATTTATATCCCAGATATATGGCCTACAAAAGCAAAAAAATGCTTAAAATTAAATAGTGTGTAAAATTGAACACGTAATCAATAGTTAAATTTAGAAGGAGGAAGACTGAAAGCTGAAGACTGAAAACTGGGAGTCAACCAAGATTCGAACCCAGAACATTATGGAATCAGGCAACACATTTTACGCGTTTGAACAATTAATCCACACAGTTAAAATAGATCTGCACTCTCATACTAGTCAGCACACAAGCAGTCAGAGCCAATTAGCATATTATTTAAAGAGAAACTAAATACTTAACAAGCTACCGTTACATCCTTAGCAGGAAAATTAAAGTCCATACAGTGTCGTGCCATACTTCAATAGTGCTAAATAATCAACAGTGAAATTTAGGAAGAAAGCTAAAGATCAACGAGTCCAAAATTCAATATTAATAAACTATTAAACGAAAAAGAAAGCAATTGTTGACGTCTTCCATGCGTATTGATGTACCCTCGCATTTAAAGATGTTTTCATAATTGTAAAAAACTTCGATTTTAAAAAGTTTTGAATAAAATTTATTTTCGTATTGTTAAACTTGTACTCAAATAATTTTTTAAATTGTAGTTGTAAATTTGAGAAATAAAAATCCACAGAAAGAAGCAATTAATGGTACAATTTGCTGATAATGTGTAAAGCACTTGAATTGTCAACAATCAACATCAGAACTATTGAGCTACTGTTACTTCAGTGATCCAGGTTATCGAGCATTAGTCAAAAAAGGCAGAAATCTATTAATATTGATTAGCATAGACTATGTCAACTTATACAACGTTTACTACTACTACCACCGCTGTCTTTAATTTAAACGTCATAGATAATAATGTTATTATTAAAATCCATTAAGACGATATTAATAACGTTTGCATATACTCAACTTATCTTTAATGTACACATGTCCGTACTATAAACGTATATTGATGATCAAAACGGCAATACACTGGCTAAATACTGCTAATTGATTTTGGACATTCCCAATCAGCAACTAAAAGTTTCTCGTTGACCTAGTTTAAGATTCTAGCATACGTTCACTTTCTATAGGGTAGATGAATATACTCTCATTATTTAAACAAATTCTAAACGATTGGTTGCCCGTATATATGATTTTTTTTTATAAATGAGCAACCTTACAATAATTTAAATAATTAACGTGGACCTATTGTACAATTGTATGACACGTGTACTACAATGTATCGACAAGCGTTTGCACATTATACTTTCATGTTGATTTAATATTAGCACCCCTTTCTAATAATATAGTTTGACCGATAATTATTACTTACTGATTAATGTTCGACTTTGAGTATAGGCCTACACACTTATTGTTCAGCACTTGTGATTTGGCTTATGAGGAAATTCTTAATCGTTAGCTCAAGAAACCGCTGGCGTAAGATAGTTTTAACAGGTAAATCATTGCACATGCATGCGTACAATAATAAGACAAAGTAACGAAATTTGTGCTTCTCAAGGAGCACTTTAATATTTGACTGCTAACAGATTTCAAGTGATAGAGTCTGAAATGTGAAAAACCTCAATTTATCCAGTAGAAATTGGTTAGCAATATGACTATATTGACTATAAGTTCAAATACTATTTTCAATAACTCAGGCTAGATTCCGGCATCAAGTGACTGGGCGTTAGAAACAGTTTTCATTAGTCTATACGCAATACGTTATGGAGGAGAAAAGGAAGCACAAATCTTTGGAGGTAAAGTGTAAAAAACCGATTTTATTATATACTGCATAGTACACTAATAATTATGCTAGATTTTACTGTTCAATTAATTAAGTTTTTATTAAAAATGCCAGCACAATTAACCGCTACGGATATTTGTCAACACAAAAAATCACATAAAGTACTAAAGCCAAATGTGTCTAAATCATTTTAGGGAGGGCGGAATTTTCCTAGTGGATGCTTATAATAGGCGGCCATGATGTTTGAATTTATTTTAAATGATACATGTGAAATAATAATTTTATAACTGGTAGAAGTATAACGGGTGTTTTTCTACGGGTACTGTAGTATTTATAGTAATATTGTTAATTGTAGTAATATTGAATTTTTCATCTTGTTTCAAGATGTTTAAGACTACAATTAATTAGCTTGTCTTGGTTACAAAAAAGCTATCGCTTGCAATATGACATCGATTCTAATATTTTTTCATCAAGACCAAACTCAAGTGAAAACGGAATATACCTACAATAATAATTATGAAATGTTGAAAGATATAATGGAAAATGTTCAATCGAAAGATGTAATGGAAACAGGTCTAGTTTCATATCACTGCACTTAAATAAAAAATAACTATTAATTACTTTTACTTGAGTAAAGATTTAAGAAGCCAATGAATTAGGTGAGTCGTAATCGCATGAAGTAAGGAGCCACGTCCTAACAATTTCTAGTAAAAATCAAAGTTTTGTTGCAGTTATTTTGAAAAGGTCACGCTGCTTTTAGTTTTTTATACAACGAAGAGGAGGCTTACTATGAAACAAAAAATATAAAATAAAAGACTGGACGTTAACAATGAAAGGAGTGCGTTGTCGCAATGCCGTAGCGACACAGTACCCGCCAACTCAAAAGGAGGGATGCACTTGCTTAAACTGATTTCATTTATGTTTTTAAAATAAATGGCCATTTAATTCATATAACTCAATTCTTCTATTAGTCAATTCTGCTTTATTGCTTCAGTTATTCTTATTGTGATAATTAATGTGATTTCATATGGCAGGGATTGAATGGCATTCTGCTGTTTGCCATGTCATCTATGTGTCTTGGTCCTTCTTTTCAATGCGGTTACAACTTGGGCGTGATCAATGCTCCTCAAACGGTGAGTGTGTGTTTGTAGTGTAACCATGGGTTCGATACCGTGTTAAGTGGCGTTTATGTAGCATGCGGATGCGAATGCGTTTTCCACCTGCGGAATAACCAACGGAAAAAAATCAATAGGAAATAGCTGCGGAAAAGGAATAACGCATCCGCATGCTACATAAACGCCAGTTTAGACCAACGTTTGTAGCTGTGGAGCTTGACCTAGCCATTGACAACAGTACAAAGCTTTTAAACTGAACCTGATCCCCCTTAAACTCTAACTTAATTTTTGTTGGAGGTGAATTGTACATATTCAGCTAGGCCACATTGTCACACATTTTCTTGTTGCTCTCAGTGTTCTTTGATGTGTTTGATTGCTTCACCGAAACCCCAGTAGTCTCACAATTGTCGCCTGATTAAAAATTTAGTCTGTGCTGCTTCGCTTTTTCAATGTTCACTCCTTGAAGCAAATTGACTCACTTTAGAGTGCCGCCTGTAATAAGATTTGTAACTGCTTTGAAGCAAGAATAAAACAAAGAGTTTTATGTTCACATAATATTGACGCAAATGTATTTGAAGTGTGTTAAATCTTATAGTCAATCCATACATTGGTGTGGTTAAAAACAAGTCACCAGCAGGCCAGCTATTTTTAATTTACATACAAGGGTGGGGTCAGGGGATTTAACTGTGTTTTTAGTCAGATCACACGTCGGTTATTTAAACGGTGCGTCCACGTGATCTGCTTATTTCGTCACCTGCGTCACCTACGATTCTGCATACGTGTGAATACATCCGTAGACATCTCGTGAATTTTCATGTAATATTATCGCTGTTTTCGTCGATTATTAGGTCCTGGAAAATTGGTACAATCAAACGTACTACGAAAGAAATCAAGAGAATATAGAAAAGAACTACCTGGATTTGTTATGGTCAATTACTGTAGCCGGAACACCAGGAGGAGGAATCATTGGTGGGATGTCTACCGCTCTGCTGACTGCCAAATTGGGAAGGTGAATGTTTACCAACATATTTATTTTGTTTTCGTAGTGAAGAATGATCATCAGCAACAGTATCATTAATCTTCATCATTATCATCTACATCACCATCATCATCATCATCAGCAGCAGCAGCAGCAGCGGAATTAGCATCTTAAATACAATTCTCAATTGATGCTTGAATACTTGGATTTCCAGGAAGAAAACGCTTTTGCTGAACAACATCTTGGCATTTGTGGCAGCTGCTTTGATGGGATTGCCAAAGCTAGTAAAAAGTTATGAGATGTTAATGATAGGGCGAATCATCATAGGAATTCATATTGGTAAGCTAATATTGTGAAATACTGCCGGCTGACAGAGGTACGAAAACTACAGAAATAATTTCAAATGCAGCCATATCTAAAATAATGGCTTAAATGCGAAAACTAAAAGTTTATTTCATTGTGAAAGAAACGAGATATAGAAATACAGAAGCACTTCTTTGGCTTTGAGATAACCATGCTGTGATGCTCTTGCAATGTTCAGTGTTTCAGAAAAAAGACAGGAAAATAGAAATCCTTCGTTAGATTTATTACTTACAGCAACACTGCCATTGTAAAGCACAAGGTTTTAAACTGTAGCTATTAAATTAATAATTGGAAAGATGAAATATTTAATTAAAACTCGTGTCGAGGAATATCAGGAGAACTTTGCTTTGCTGTTGAATCAAATATTATGTTTTTTTTATAATTACGATTACTCTTGCGTAATTTTTCATTCAGGTTTGGCGTCTGGTGCTGTTCCGATGTATGTCGTAGAAATATCTCCCAGACAACTAAGAGGAGCATTGGGTACCATGCATCAGATGTCTATAGTGTGTGCCATACTTATTTCTCAAATCTTAGGTCTTCCAGAAATACTAGGGAATTCAGAGAGATGGCCATATTTACTAGGTAAACCTGTCACTTAAAACCGAAGATATAACGCAGCATACCAGCCTAGAGAAAAGTTCTGCATCTAACTAGATAGGTTTTACTATACTGTACTATGTTTTACATATATAACATATTATGTAACGCCACTAACATACTGCTGTGTTACAGTATATATATGTATATATATGTGTGTGTGTTACTATATACATATGCATAAAACATCGTTATACATGATTAACTAAACCACTTCCTATGCCACTTTAAACCAAACTATATATACCACCCACCTCAGGAGAACATAAATATCAGGAAATCCTAACGTAGTTTAAGATGGCAACTACTTATAATGCATTGTCTTTTTCTTGTGTAGAAATCTCGCAGTATGTCCTACCACCAGTAGCACTGTGCTTGCTAAGGTCGCACCTACTATAATACTTGTTCTTACCTTATCCTTATATACGTAACAGAAATATTTTTTCAACCTGTTAAAAATTACTTTTAAAATAAGCATTTTAACAGAGAGCACTGTTTTATAGCAATGTGCGGTCTACCAGCCATTTACAGCACCATAACACTGCTTTTTCTTCCTGAATCGCCTAGCTACCAGATATCATCGATGAACAGAGAGGATCTTGCTGAAAAGTGTAAGTATCGTCATAATGGGAGGTTAACGTTAGTGGCAAAATGTTCTTTGTGATTCATTTTGCTTTATTACACTAGTATTACGGTGATTGCAACGAAAGCATTTCCGTTTAAACCTCGTAAAATCTTGTAGTCCATTGATTTTTTTTGATGTTGTTAAAATCTTTGATTAAAAGCCAAAGTGCAATAAAATATTTTACTGTTCCATAATCATTTAACTGTGCAGAGATCTAGATGAAGTGAACGCTTCCATTACACTAATCATATGTTACGAGGGGTTATTTAATCTTGTTGATGGGTACGACTGAGCCTTAATTAATCATGATGTGTGTACCGAGGTTCGCTTATACAGTTACATTTAGGTTATAAGTGCCTCTAATAATCATTGGGTACTAATCTTATTCTATAGCTGCTAATAACATGCATGATTAAGAAAGGGAATAATCATACTTCTTATCTGTGCGAACGCTCCTTTTGGAAATGAACGCATTTTAAGTATTATTCTTAATCTCTGTTAGATTTCACAGTCAGTTTATTACTCTTTCGATATGGTGTACAACAAAAAAACGATATTTAAAGAGTGAAAATTAAGGAATGAGAATTGAACCTTGTGGGACACTCTCACAAAGCTTTAACCAAAGCTGGGCTTGTCAATAATAATTACGATAACACATAATAACCATGATAATGATTTTAGTAATCTTGTTACTATTAATAGCGCTGAGATTTCTGCGAGGGAAGGATTACTGTCCAGGTGAGCTCGACGAACTACGTAAAGAAGTTAAAGCACAAGAATCGCTACCAAAGGTGAGTAGCTTCAAGCACATATTTGTGCTTAATCATGGGTCTCATATGTGTGTATGGGTTATACGTGAAGATTTTTTCCATGTGTATATCATTAAACAGATTGAAATCCTCTTTATAATGGATTTTTAAAGATTGTATGTCAAATATTAAGTTGTTTTCTAAGCAATGAGCATCATTGCTGTGTGTGTCTCTTTGCGACAAATCTGTCAAAGAGGTTTTGTCAACCTGCCAATCGAGATTATTTCAAATTGCCATTAATAGTATTATGTATTGAACTAATGTAGATTGACTGCATGATCGATTTTTGCAAGTTTAATTATTACAATAAGCAAGTAACGACACAGCGCAAATGGAAATACGAAATAAGAAAAGAAAAAACAATGGCAAATTTTAATATTTTATTTAATTTGGCACACTGCAAGCCCAAATCCATTAATCAATGACAACGTCGGCACGCCAATATTTGTGGCAAGACTAGAACCTCGCTCAACATCAATGATAACCCTGTAAGATGAACCTGCAGAAGTACCTTGTGCCTTCTTCTACGAGGTAAACCACTAGTATGTTGAATTTAATGAGTATTGAAACTAGGTGGAGCATGTCCAGTCACCACTCGGCTATTCATCTCGCGTCTATATACACTGTAATTATTTGTAACTAATTACATAATGAGTGCAGTACTAAATTTTCAATAGGTTAAGAATTTAGTGAAAACAAATATTTTAACTTCTTGGTATAATAGTACTACAAGCCTGCCAACTTTGTTTCAGTTCCCTATAGACTAAATTCCATTTTTGCAGGTTTCGTGGATAGATTTAATTAGAACATCGTATCTCAGAACTCCTTTAATCATCAACATCGCCATTCACTTAGTGCAACAATTATCAGGAATCAATGCGGTAATTAGATTATTATTACTATCGAAGCTCAGCAATTATCATAGTAATACAACTTCACCTAAGATCTATATGGCCCAGACTCACAGATTCACCAACATAATACTGACACAATAATAAAAAATGTTATTATAGTCCGGCATAGCTAACCCATGATGACCTGTGTCATTTGCGCGTACTTCACAGAAACATTACAACTGCTCCCAAGTTTTGTATAAACAGACAACATACTCATGCTGTCTATTAAAATAAATTCAAAATATTTTAGTTTCCATTTTTCAAAGTATTAAATCGCTAAAAAAGAAATGTGGCAAACAAATAGAATAAAGTAATTCTTAATGCAGGATCCACGGCAAATGACTTACATTGTTCACAACCCGTAGACTCATTGCCAGTTTCAGCGCTAGCTGTGTATTTAGCCATTCATAGCTATGTATTCATAATTTTTGACATTTAACCAAAATTTAAAAAATTAAGCAGTGCTACTACATCTTTCACTTTCAAATTCAGAACGAAAGTCTTGGTAAGCTAATAATGGGACTTGACATGTGAGCTCTAAGACATCTTCTGTGTGCATAATTAAACAAATCAGGCTACACCTGAGGAACTGAAGTGTTCAACTGGTTTAGACATCATCCCTCGAGTATTTCACTCACTCTTTTGTCCCAGGTGCTGCTACAGTATAAACTCACATGAGAGAACTGCCACATTTCCTTAAATTACACTAAAATGATCTTACCAAGAATTTTAGTAATTTATTTTATTATTCTTCAGGTAATTTACTATTCCACAAGTATATTTAAGACTGCTGGAATTCCGGACGATAGCGCTGTATACGCTACTATAGGTAGGCTGGGTAATTTTTTATAATTTCAATTCGAGCGCCTAATGGATCAGGTCAATTACAAAGTATCTATCTAACTATCTTTTCAATATTTTAAAGAATTTTTTAAATGTTTCGTAATTTACTCGCCTAGTAAAACAGAATCGAATATTGTGGGAAAAGACAGTAAACGCAGTGTATTTCAATTATTTTCATTCACCTATTAATTAATTAAATTCATTTATTCCTGCATTCATTCACTCACTTATTCATTCATTCATTCATTCATTCATTCAATCATTCATTCATTCATTCATTCATTCATTCATTCATTCATTCATTCATTCATTCATTCATTCATTCATTCATTCATTCATTCATTCATTCATTCATTCATTCATTCATTCATTCATTCATTCATTCATTCATTCATTCATTCATTCATCCATTCATTCATTCATTCACTCACTTACTCATTCACACATTCATTCATTCATTCGTTCGTTCATTCGTTCACCTGTACGTGTGCTGGCAAGCTTTTTTATTCCATATATTTTATTCACTCGCTCATACAAACTTTCATTTATGCATTCGTACCATTTATAAGTGCATTTAATTCCTACAGGTCTTGGAGGACTGAATGTCATCTCAACAGCTCTATCAGTTGTTCTTGTGGAACGGATGGGACGACGGATTCTCTTTTTAGGTGGCCTGAGCTGCGATTTCTTTTGTCTGATAGCACTGATGTTGGGGCTTCACTTCCAAGTAAACCGACTTTCGATGTACTACAAATGAAAACTTGTTCTAAATTCAGTTAAATTTAAAAAAATTAGAATAACAAAAACAGCAAAGAATGACAATTATCAAACTTTAATCAAACGAAACTGGACTGTGGTGGTCTGAAGTGGACACTGTGAAATCTAAAAGGTATGATATGCATAAGCAAATTGAATTGCAAAATTCGCATTATTATTCCCATCACAGGGTCTCGAAAGCTGATTCTTTTGCTGAATTTACTAACCGCTTCTCCACGTCACACAGCAACGGAGTAACTAGACTTACAAGCAGGCCTAACGCAGTAATTAAACGGAAATTATATTAAGTTCTATGCCTTAAGAATTGGCGAACAATGATCACTAAACACAAGAGCAAAAAATCAAAATTATAAAGAAAATTTGTCAAATGTTAACATCAAAATCAATTTTTAATTGTTCCAGAGTCAAGAAGAATGGTGGCAGTGGGTCAGCATCATATCTCTGTTTCTCTACATTTTCACATTCGCTATTGGACCAGGTGAAATTAGCGTTTAAGAAGTTTTACCGAACCCGTAGAGTCCACTCAAAGCAGAACAGAAAAAGCGAATTCCTTATTTTTAATTTGCAATGGGGTTTATATTTATTCTAAAGCTCTTGAGTGCAAACCAGTGTCCAAATAAGGAGCAAAATTTTCGCTTCGAATGTGGGAATGACGAATGCAATGACAGAGGAGAAACAAACTGGGCTTCATTTGCTAAGCAGTCTCTACTTAATTAGGCTTAACTGTCATCACAAGCTATTGGTTCTTTAAACTGATAAAATTTAAACAGTGGAAGAAGCCCGTTTTTTACTTCCTTGTGTTTGTACTGCATCTTATTATATCTAGAAATGACTAGTAATCTGAGCTAATTTCTAACATACAGTGTGGACAAATTACGATCGATACAGTACAGATGCGGTTGCTTTCAGTCCTGTGCTTAACGAAGCTTGACCCATGCTAAACAAAACTTCGTTTTAGTAGAGTGGCTGTATAAGTTTGATTATCGGCCATTGACTTCAACGTTATTGGTATCAATTGCTAGTATAAGGCTACTGTAATAGGCTTTAGGTGGACAAATGCAGAGACTTTTATCATCAAACCTGAATGATGAGCAAAGTCAGTCAGCAGTGCCATCTGCAGGCAAAAAATGACTGCTTTGATTTATATTAGCTTTGTTTTTATGTGTTTTTTTCATTTGCTTGTAATTAAATTTTTATTTTATTTTTAGCGTGCCCAAGCTTTCTGCTTTTTGTTTCTTCTGAATTTTAAATTTTTTAATTTTGTGTTTTTAATGTAAATGTTTTTATTTATTGCTGTAATTTCCTTTTATTTGTGCTTTTCATTAACTGTGCATTATATAACATTATTTTTACTTGCTTGTGCTTTTAACATGTCAAAGCTTTTTTGCATAGTTTAAATTCTTTTTGCGATTGTAATCTTGGCTTTCTTTTTTATGTTTCTGCTTATTTTTATTTTTTTATTATTTTGTATGAAGTCATACAATGTACATATGTTTGTAATTTTATGTTTGTGTCCTTACATGTATTTATTTTCCATAATTTTAAATTACTGAAACTACCTTATTGTAAACGAGCTTTGCTCAATCCAGTTTATTCTGACTAAATATCTTTTCTTATCTTATCTTATCCTAATGACAATAATAATTCTCTTTCATCAATAAAACGTCGTAGGTCTAAAGCCAAAGTTGAAAGTTCAAATCTAGAAAATCACATTCATTTCCATTAATAAAAGTACTATATTTTGAGCTACCATTAGGCAACTTAGGAATCAAAACAATGCAGGCTTAAAAATCCGCCTTGTCTTTAAATTTTCAAATTTTTGTGCAAAGCACAAAACAGGTAGTATTTTGCTACCTTTGTAACCTTTTTAAGGCTTCAGTAATCTTGTGTTATCGGTATACTAAATACTTATTGTTTGTTAGATTAATTATAAGACAATGTCGTAGAAGGCTCACGTGTGCCATGCATCAACTTCCTAGATTACTTCACTGCCAAAAAAAACGCGCGCGCGCTTCCCGCACGGAAAGTCTAACAATTAATTAAGTAGTCTGGAATGCAAATAATTTGGGTATTTGCTTGCTGCACACGTGTACGCGCGCATGTTTTACGTTTTGGTTTTTGAAAAACGTACAAACTTTGGTAACTAGCTACGCTTGGCATGTTGCCATTCCTTCGGTTCCTGTTTGTCAATGACCATGTTTTCTGTAACAATGCTCTATTGTGACAACAATATTGAAAAATAACCCCACATCACTCACACTACACGGTGCCACCCACATCAACCCACAAAACAACTACAACAACAAAACTATTTTGCACAAAATTTGAAACGGCGTGAAATGACAAACGCTAATAGAGCCGTCTACAGATCATCAATAATGCCCGAACAGTCTACACAATCTTTGCTTACTGCTCCTGAAATAATAGTAATAAGCTTACTGTTAACAGACACGATGTTTACGGCTGTCATAGAATAAAAATTTTCGTGAAAATGCACATTGTTTTCCTCACTAGCAAAGTTTGGTAAATGGCAAAAAATAAGACCGGCACCACAGCGAAAAGGACGAGTTTAATAAGTTACTTCACTAACTAGTAACCCAAAAAGAAAAAACAAACTGACAGAACCAGTAATTCTGTAGCTGCCCTTTTCGAATGGAGCAACCGTATACAATAAATATTATTATTTTTTGTTAACAATTATTTTTGTTTGTTTTTTAGCACCCATACCCTGGTTTATAACTTCTGAAATGTTTCACGAATCGGCGCGAGGAGCCGCTGTTAGCATTTCTGTTCTCTTGAACTTTTCTGCCAACTTTGCAGTGGGGCTATGTTTTCCTTTATTAGAGGTATGCAAAACAAATTATTTACTTTAATATAATAGATCCTTTAAAAGCTTGGTAACGAAAAAGTGAAATGGTTTAAGTATTCTTTAATGTATCGGCGTCATCACCATCGTCATTGTCATCTTGTCATCGTGAGCATTACTACCATCCCACTAAAATTTTTTATAATCTTAAGCAATCTAAAAATTGATGCTTACAAATACAAAACGCAGGGAACAGTTATTTCTGAAATAACATATTTATTAAATAAATTAATCTGTGTGTGATTAAACTATCTCTTTGCTGTAATTTTAACTAAACTATGACGGAATTTTTAGCCATCTCACTACAGTTAATATTTATTGTTGTGCTTAAAATTCAGTAATCTTGCAATAATAACAATTTATTTAAGGCTTCCTTTGCTTTTTCTGCAGGATGTTATGAGTGGTTGGGTGTTTTCAATTTTCGCCGCATTCATATTATCGTTAGGAACCTTCGTCTTTTTCACGTGTCCCGAGACTAAGAACCGCCCAGTTGAGCAGATAACACAGCGCTGGATGCCAAAAACAGAGAGCCAAATTCCTCTGGAAGATGTTGACGGTATTGAAAATGGTGTCACTTATACAAATCTCGGTTTTGCTGCTAATGGAACTGTAGTTGACGAAAATATGTTTGATGTTGCTAAATTTTAAAATATTGTTTAAATATTCTACTAGTCAGCCAACCAGGTACAGTAATCGCTTGCCGAATTTCAAAAAAAAATAATGTTTTAGATTTGTAAAGAAAATTGTAAACTTTTGTAAAAAAAATAATAACTGTAAATAACTTTTTGTAAAAATTTTAACTGTTAATGCAATTATTAATACTTGTAAATGTGATAGCTGTGATATTAATTGAGATCTATAAATTAAGGCTATAATTATTATAGAACTTTTAAGTGTGGGCAAGATGATTGTGTCATATCTTGTATAATTTTACCATAATTTACGTTAACATTGCTCAGTATTAATAATTATAATTATTATTAATAATTATTTTAAACATCACGATCTGTAATCACAATTGCTTCGTAAACCTGTTTTTAATGTAAACACGACCTGTAAACACAATTAAATGCTATGATTGTTATAAAGTTGTTCTATCATGCATTAGAAACTAGTTCTTTGTGCTTCAATAATTTAATAATTTCAAAAAAGGTGACTGTATATTAGACTTCGTTTCTCGTTGACTTAGTTCGCTTTCTGGTTCGGCAACCTAAAATAACTATGATACCACGTAAAAGGTGAAGCGCACATACACTTCGCACGTACACTCTGTCAGCAAAATTAATTCTAGCAGTGAGCACAAAAGTAGCATTGTTTTCACGTTATTCCAGTCAATAAAGGAAGAGTATTACTCCACATGACACGATTTCAGTTTATGTACAAATGAACCAAAGAACTGATTAAGTAGATGCAGGTGAAAAAGTTCCACCTTGTGATCTAGGTTGAATGTAGACAAAATGTAGCATTCATTTCAATTGCATTCAAGATATAAGTGCAATCTTAACATTACCTTGAAACTCACAATTTGATGCTGACTAATGGATATATGTATTATTATCATCATCGTCATCATCAAACGCCCATTACGTTTATTGTAGACAATGGGTCGGCATGTAAACACAGCAGAAAGCTAGACACTGCTACGCCAGTGGCTTGTTAGCACCACTCCCGATTTACTGATGAGGATAAAGAAGCAATTGGTTACTGGCGCGCATTCTTTGACGCTGGACATAGTGAATACGTGTGGGCGCAACTAGTAGCTGCTTAGTTTGATTACAGCGGTGCGTCTCCCAGTTTATCATTCCATAGCAGCATGAAGTAAACAAAATTTTTCTGCCAGTATTCGTAATCCAGAAAAATTTCAAGAACTTTGATGGATGAACTTTCACATTCGTGGTAACACTACTTATTATATACTTATTATTATAGTGTGTATAAGATTGCACTTATATCTAGAATGCTACTGAAATGAATGCTACATCTTGTCCATATTCAGCCTAGATCACAAGGTTTAACTTTTTCACCTGCATCCATTCATTCACTCCTTGGTGGATTAGGGGTGAGTGACCAGATAACCTACGGTCTTTCCTCACCCCTTGGATAAAGTAAAGGACTTCTTAAAATGGAATATTTGTGACATTAATGAAAAAAATAAACGTCCTATGTCTAGTATTTAAAAAACAGTACGACTGCATTAAACACGTGACAAATCTTAAGGCTATATAAGAGTTAGTACCTTTTTACAGTTAAGAGTCTTTTAGAACCTGAGCCCATTACCTCTTTCTAACTATCAGCATCACATTATCAGTAATATGTTATTAATAAGTTTTTTTCACTACTAATTCTAGTGGTTTTGTTGGGCGCCTAGTAACCCACTAGCCAAAGTAGGACAATTGGTGTACATGGGCTAGCCCAAGTAGGACGCGGCATACATGGGCTAGCCCAAGTAGCACGCGTCGTACATGAGCTAGCACAAGTAGGACACGTCGTACAAGGGCTGCCTAAGTAGGACACTAGAGACAGGTCACAAATTGAGTCGTTAGCCATACTGGCAGCATCTGTTGTCCTTGTTTATTTAATAATAAGAATTGAAAACGTCAGGAACGTTGAATAATTTATTATACATCTGGTAAAATAAAAGAATCTTATTCTGAGTAAGTAAAATTGCCAATATTAAATTTGGCTTCGATATAAATGTTTTTGAAGTGAAATGAGCCCACTTCTTAGGCGATTCCACACATTAAAGTATATCATTTTTATTTTGTCTCTCTTCACAGACAGGTAATCTGTTTCACTACCTCTTGGACAAATAATTGTTTTCTACTAAGTAAACGGGCTAGCGAGTTTTGTGTCCTACATAGCTACAAACATTAGGTACTTAGTTTGATGTTATGATGATGTTAATGGAGCTAGTAATAATGATGATATTATTGAAAAAAATACATTGTAGATTGTCAAGGAGTATTTATCATTAGTATAAAGTTATCTTTTCTAAAACATGTTTAGTTTTATGTTTCAATATGTCATAATTCTCGACAGAAATCGCCAGTGTCCTACTTGGGCTACCCATGCACGACACTGCTTTTCCGCAAATTTAACACATGCGTTTTAACGGAAGTGTCCTACTTTGGCTATTGGGTTACTCGGCGCCCTACAGCTTGATAATAAGCTTACCTCCTAAGTCTATAGTGCCACATTTTATAATTGTATCTGATCTTTGTAAAAATCACAATTTGATTTTATGTACTTATGATGTAAAAGTATTTGTTATCTTGCGGAGTAATATTTATTTAAGTTTCATTGCCAACTCGTCTTTTACATGCTTGTATACATTCTAAAACATAGCACCACCTGTTGATGCCAGGCCCTCCTATCCATTGCTGCAACCTACGATGCATCATCCCAAAAATCGAGATTTGGATTTGCTAGATCTTTTCCCAATATATCCATAATTATATTTACGGCAGTAGATGACCCCAGAGGCAGAAAATCATACAGATGTCACAAGGACTAAAACTTGGTGTTCCGATGATGAACCTCGTTCCAGAGCTAGTTATAGAAGCATTTGGGATTATAGTAGCTGCAAGGGAGGGGGCAGCAAAAGGCCACAGAGTTGCAAAAAAATTGAAAAGTTGGACTTCTAAAATGTCACTTTTAGAATTTTTGCCACTTACATACATTTGGCATTATAATTGCTACCTTCTATCAGTAACTCACAGCAATATCAGTGAATATGCACACTCACTCATAGTATTAATCGGTAGTCTATATACGCACATCAACCACACTTAGAGTTAAGTGATTTAAAACTCTAATGCTTAATAAAATAATTTTACCTTATATTAGACAATGTTCCTCAAACTTTCTTAGAACTATACTAAGAAGGAAGCCCTAGATTTTTAGCAAGCAAACTATGCAATACGTGACTGATAACTGATTGATCGAATGACCAATCAACAATGTTGAAGAAATTAGTTTCGCCAAATGCATCTCATTATAATAGCTATAGCAATTCATTTATAAACACATGTTCTGCAAAATATCCCAGCTAACTAGTCACTTCTCATGTCTTGTGTTGCTTAACTGTTGAAGGAAATTTAAAATTTTGAGTATCATAAAGTAATTACACTATGAAATCTTTTAGATATTAGCGCGCGACCTGTATTGATTGGTGACTATGTGGCAATGCCAATACTACAGTAATCATAATAGTATAATTTGAAGCCAACCACAAATCAATGAATCAGCATGATAATACTTTTAACTATTATATAGCGAAATTCTAATACAGCAGATTTGTAGGTCTTGAAAGGAGCTGTGCACTGCTGCAAAAATCATTTCTTCTTCATAGCAGCAAGCCTATTTATAGAACAAAATTACCCCAAGTAATAATAATGGTGTAGCTTTAACATCTTTTAAGGTGTGAAACAATTTTGTCATCCTAGGTAATAAAGAGAGGAAAACATCTAAACGTTTCTATTAAAATTTTTGAAAATGTCAGAAAAAGTGTACCACGGACTACATCCATCGGTCTGCAAAGATTTGCCAGCCCTGGCTGACCACCTCGGTTAACTGAACTGAAAAATAATAAAAACTTAAAGATTTTTTTATTTAAAATTGCAAAATTTTCTATTTAAATCATTATATCCACATTGCTCTAATTTAGAAAGAGAATCCCAGTCAGTTTCATCAGCTAACCATGGACATCTTCTTTTGAACCTGCACTAGTTGTTTAATAAGAATTGAATACAATTGAATATTCAACCTTGGGATATTTTCGTTCTTTTGCTTATTTTGCAGTAGCCCATATTTAGTCAAATATAGTCAAGCCTTTTTATACCGCCTACTTTTTGGTGTTATAGCGAGTTTGGCATTATAACAAGGTGCATTAATATATATATATATATACATGCGGACATTGTGTTTCCTAAAAATTTGCATGTTAAATGGAGTTGGCATTCTAAAGGGGGCGTTATAACAAGATTTGGCTGTAGGTAGACAAAAAACAAATTACACAGCCCGGGAGTTACTGTATTACTGTGCATGTCAGTCATTGAGCTGTTACATAGCATGTGTAACATACATGTTACGAATATACCTAACGTGTATAATAATAATTTCGCAGTGATGCCACTCTTGCTGTTGCCTTTTCTGTATGTATGTATGTATAAATCAAACCACTTATGAAATGAAATTATTTCTTATTAAATTGAGATCTTTAACCTAAAATTAAAGGTTATCCTGTCTTAAAAGTTTTCCTGCCTTAAGTTGTCTCTCCCTAAGTGTGAATTGAACCGCTTATAAAATAAAATCATACAATTACTTCTCATTAGAGAGAGCGATTGTTAAAGGTTGTCGCTTCTTTGCAAACTGTTATCCAATTGTTCAATATTATTTTTGGATGAGATTATTTTATAATCCTCATTCATTTTTAGAGTCTATTTTGTTTCTCAATAAAAATGCACTAAGTATTACCGAAGAGACAAAATTATATAAGGGATGCTCATATCAGCTGTCAGCTGTGTTTTTATTAATAGTATTTCTATATTATTCTGCTGATATATCATTACATTATGGATGGATAATAAGTTTTCACAGTAGGGCTGCAGCAGCTTCATTCATTGCAATTCATGCATTAAAGGAAAGTCCTCATTGTGGTGTTCGTTGTTGATGCTTAGTGTTTGAAAATAACTTTTCAAAAAGCTAGTAGAATAGGAAGATATCCATATCTTTGCCTAGGCTAAGAAAAGGTTGAAATGTTCCATTGGATTTAAGATTTTTAGTTATAAGTATGTAATGTTTTTATAACTACCATTTTAAGTTTCAGGTCACAAGGAAACAAAGATAGAGAAATGACATTTATAACTTGCATTTCAAAGTACTTGGACAAAAGTCTGTATCCAATGAAAGCTGTTTGTAGCTAGACGTGTAGTTCTTTATATACCTCTTGCATTTGAGTACTGCTATGTAGTTATGACAAGCGTATCTCTCCCTGCCATTCAAAAATCATCTAAAAATGGAGCGGCAGCATTGCTGGAGAAGTATGTACTTCTTCTTAGTTATTTTTCATTTATAAATTTCTACAGCAATTATGGGTCAGTTAATATAATGAATATACACTTTTACAATTTAAAAGTTATTGAGAAACTGATTGACTCTTTACTAACTCACTGTTATTGGTTTTATTTTTAGGCATGAGCTTGAAGTAATTACAGCATTGCTTAATGCACTGAAGTTAGGAGATCCAACAAAAAAGGTAATTGTGTAATTGGATAATGTATTTCCTGTTCACCACTTCACATTTCAGCAAAGGTTAGGTTGAACTAATCCCAGTACTTTGTTTTTTGTGGTTGGACAGATGGGATGACAATGATGGCAGATTGAGATTAAATAGGATTAGAAGTAATTATTGCTATTTTATGACAAATCAGTTATGTCGAATTGATTGTTTTAAATCATGTCTTAGAACTAACTTTCAGCTAAGAACACGCAGTTAGCAGGTTTCTTAAACCAAACCTAATTGAAAGAAGTGAAATGTGAAAAAGTCAGAACAGAGCCTGAATTTGAACTAAGCTAGCATAGGTCATCATTTTGATTACAATTCTAGTACCATTTTCACTAGACTACTAGCCTCTCTTGTGTCAAGGTAGGTTTTAATGCCATTCTAAGAACTCGCGAAACAGTGTAGCATATCATTAATTTACTCATGAATGGTAAAGTAATTACAACTAATGTGATAATTTGTTTGATGTTTTCATACTATTTTGTTGATTCATTGTGTAATAATTGAATGTGACCTGCTACATAGAAATATACTACATAGAAAGTTAATTTCACTGTTTTTACTTTCTCATTTTAAGATTACCACCAAATTGCAGAAAGACGGCAAAGAAGAGCAGATGCTATGTGCAGCTGCTAAGAACAAAAAATCGATAGAAGACCTAGCTTTGGAAAACTTCAGGTGTCTGGTTATTCATGCTGTTTTATTTAATATACTATTTTGTCTTGTGCTGTTCTATTTTTGCTGAACTTTTCAAGACTTATTTTGAACTATATGTGTATTTTTTATATATACACTAAATGTACCAGAAAATACAACAAACAGTGCTAACTTTTAAGTACAGTTAATTCAATCTGCTTTTCCAGCTAAATGTTTTGAGGAAAAGGAAAAAATATCTATACTTGTACTAACAATATTTGGCAAATTTATTGGGCCACATATATCTATTGTATTTTAAGAATCTATCCTGATACTGAGGCCAAACAAATAAATTCAATAATTTTTCTTTAGAAATATCATAGTTTATACTCTTGGCGAAAACTAAACCGTTAGGCTCATTGTACAATTGTGGTCTGTGAAATTTGTTCCTTGACTAATACATTTTTGTAATTATTGTACATTAAATTTATTTTCTGATGCTGTAGTGTTGTTATGCATGTTTTCATGGTCAGTAGAATGACTTATGTAATTTTTTTTCCTAATGAAACTCTAAATAATTTTCAGCGTTACATACAGAGATGTTAGGGACTTCAGTTGTGGGCAACATGCACATCTTCTAAGTGAATTGTTTACATTATTGGTTACAACTAGGTTTATAAGGTAAGTTTTTTCAGACATTTTTAATAGGCCATTTTTATAGTAACCCAAAAAAGAATAATTGAATATGTAAAATTCATCAGTTAGCTATAATGATTATACTGGCAATTTGAAATTCTGGCAGGATTGGACTCGAGATTTGCCTTTCTTATTGCATATAATCGAAGTCATGTTTCATTAAATTTTTATACAAATGTGCTGTCTAAGATTGACCATCTGTGAATGAATTGAGTTTTTATATTTTAATTTTGAATGTGACCTGAGTAACGGAAGTTTTTAAGCCATTCATAAATAGATTGCTTGTAGAGATTACTTACGAAAGACATTTCTTAAATGCATCAGGGCATTTCAAGTACATTTGGCATCTACATTTTCAAGCTTTTTGAGACATCTTTATGTCCTACTCCTAACATATGCTTTTTAAATGAATCATTGTTGTCCCAAACACGTGATAAATATATGGCACTGTGACAAAAAAATTCTGAAGCAATGTAAATATTTTTACAGTATCAATACCAATTATGTTACCAACTTGCCATTAGTGTACCTAGGTTTTGAAGCTCTTTTTGTTGTTATAAGGAAATGGATTTTCACAGCATCATGGAGAACCCTATTTTTGCGGGTTCTATGTTTGCGACTTATGATGCGTGATCACACATACCTGCACCACTTTGTTGAATTAAAAGGCATACAGAAATTAGAATATGTAAGTACATATAGCCGTTTTTGTATAATAAGTTTGTTTTTAGCATCGTAACAATTAGTAAAGCTTGTGTGATTGTTTTGTTTTTTTGCCTTGGTTTTTTCATATTGTGTGTTTGCCAGAAATGTTTTAAACAAGACTGTGCCTCATTTATTTCCCTGCAGTAATGGTCTTAAACTTTTCATAGTAAAAATAGGGAGTGAAACGTGATACCTTTTGTTTATTATAGATTTTTGAAAGGGCGGTGAAGTGTAGTTTGTTGGAGACAACTGAACATTTCTATATCGAATTACTAAAGGAAACCGCATGTAAGCGAAGCTTTTGGTATTTCTTATTTATTTCTATTGCTCTTTTTTTTGTTTAGTTAGTTTTTGCAATTTCTGCATTTTGATTAGCAATGTTGGATATTTTTCAATGTGCAGGACGTGGTCAGATTTGTAACTTAGTTAAGCGTAGCTTCTTAAAATTCTGGATGGCCCTAGCAAAAAAGACAGACAGGCCTTCAACTTGCAACCAACCACTAGAAAAGTGATTCATCCTGATAAATTTGCCTCCACGGATGAAGACATGAGTGCGGTAGTATGCAGATTGTCACAAACGATTCTAAGTGAAAACCCGTGCCTGCTTTAAAACTGTACACCTGTAGAGTAGAGCTATATTTATTAAACCTTTTTGTTAGTTTCTTGCTGTACAGGTCACTCTTCAGTAGGTATGGTACTCCATTTACCACTAAAATTGAGTTGCACTTGGCAAACGATTGGCAAAATGAACTTTGGATAATGTCCAGCAATAGTTAGTATTTGGAATCGGGTAGTCACTCTATATAGCTATTAGACACAACTGAAATGATCATAGGAACCGACTTTCTTGCTTACCCATGTAAGCTAGCAGTAGGAAAAGCTACTTCAGCAATGTCTTCCCCAAAATGTCTAACAAATAAGCTCACCTGACAGAACTTCTGTATTTGAGTCAATCGCTTAACTGGTGCACCCAAACTTTTTACGATTATGTAAATGCAGAGCATGAGTTGCTCTCATGAAACCACATTTCTGTTACGGTATCACTAAATTTACAATACTATAATAAATTTAATTATTATACTGAGTGATCACTATGATGGATTAACTACTTTTTCAGGTGTTTGTCAAAAAATTGCTTCACTGAAAGAAAAAAGATTTTCTTTAATCCATCACAAGATTCACCAGGTAACAAAAATAGTTCAAATCAGTCTGCAGCCAAAAAAACTTTTCTTCACTTTACTGAATCAACCCAGACATTGTTCAGTAACTATTGTGAATTGTAGCTGTAACTAATTACTATATTTGTTGTTTTGTAGTTTTTTTTGTCAATTGCATCTGTAAATAAAGAGTCTATTAATTTTGTCTTCTCAGAAATTGCATTTTTTGTTTTTGGTTGACAAGAAAAACAAGGAATTGTTACAGCAGCTGAAGCTTGTGCACTTTGCATACACCAATTGAATAATGTCAAAAACTCTCTTAATGTTACTTCATATAAAACTCCATTGCACTGCATTTCTGTTTGTGTGCTATGTGAAGTCACATAGTTTGTTTAATAAATACTTCTTTTTTTATTTTGATTTACTTCCGTGATCACATTTTTATGACAATTTTTTATTTTGTCTTGCTTCTCTCGAGTTTTTCGTGAAATTCTTGTTGTGTTTTGTCTCAAGATACATTTTGTAGACTTTTATTCATTTTTAATGGTTTTTATGAAAGGCAAGGTCAGTAGGATAGTAAAATCAGTTTCTTTGACATGAGTAATTAGTTCCATAAGATACACATTTTATTTGTATTTAAAGTTGTTTGAACTTGTTGCACAGTAAGTTAAGGATTTATATATGAACTAATGCGATAACTGCTCCGTTATTGTAAGAGTATAGAACTGTCTGCTCGTAATATAGCTGATTGGTTTTATGTTTACTTTGTTAATTTTTTTGTTTTAGCACTTGGTACTATTGCTAAAAACCAGACATGTAGAACTGCTGCATCTGCTATTGAAGTCTCTGATCACTCTCACTACTGAGTAAGTGAAACCTCCTGATCTTAAATTCTAGTAATCAGGGAAGTTGGAACTTCACATATTGTCAGGTGCAAGTGTTATACATAACTGACAACTATAACAAATGCTTGTTGTTCTTACAGTGTAAATATAGCAGCTCAGGTAGCTAAAGTGAACATCACTGACTTATTGTTGACGATTCTGCAAGGCTATGATGTTGCTTCCAAAAGGTAGGCATTTGAACACTACCAAATTTGTTTTACCACTTAATCATTTGTTAAGGTTTCTGTCAGTTATTGAGCTCTGACTACAATGAATGTACAAAGAAAAATCTCATTTCTAAAGTTTTTAAAGTTGAAGAAAATTAATGATAGCTAAATTATTGCTTGTGCCACATCTAGTCTGATGATGATAATGATGATGATGATGATGATGATGATGATGATGATGATGATGATGGTGGTGATGATGATGATGATGATGATGATGATGATGATGATGATGATGATGATGATGATGATGATGATGATGATGATGGTGATGGTGATGGTAATGATGACAATGAGTGGCTAGAGTACTCTATTTTTTGTGTTCAATTTCTGTATAATATTGTTGAATAATGATAATCACATTATGAACATGCAAACAAACAAAAATGATGTTTAAATAGTCTTATATTTAAGAATAGTTGACATAAATTTCACAGAATAAGTATGAAACTCTTGTACTTTATCTCTTGGTTTGTCAGTTACAAGTATTTTTTGGTGCTTGTAAGCTTCGTTAGTTCGACAAATTGATGCTGCTGTATTAACTAGTCATGCTCGGTTCACAAAGCAAAACCCAGAAAAAACTAATCGTGTGACTTGCTTTTTCTTTTAGATAATGAGTTCCTGTGCCTTTGCTCATTAGTTCGCACAACTGTTCATCTGTACTACTGTAGTCTTTTGAAATACCGAAAGCTTGTTAACCGCACCACGAAGTGCTTTTTCTGGTTTATCCATGTTAAACATGTCAAAACATAAATAAGAAACAAAAGTTGTATAATATATTTCCTACGCTAGCCCATGATGCTAAATAACATAAAAGAAAGTTTATGAATTAATAAAAAAAATAGTTATTTGATTATAGATTAGCCTCGCAGCTTCTGCGTGTAGTGTCTTCTCACCTGCAAGTTCGTGATGATATCAAATTATATGATGGACTTCCAGTACTGCTCAGGTTTGTCTTTTTCTATTGAAACGAAATAAATAGATTATTGAAAAAAATGTAATCTGTCATCACCCGAGGAAAAGTTGTGTGTAGTAATCAAACAATAGCGTTTTATTAACATCATTTATTTTTTTTCATATAGAAGTGGTGTTGCTTGAATTATATGAAACATATGATGGTGTTTTTTTGCAGCCTCTTGCATGGTGATAGTGTAGAGTTGGTATGGAACATATGCTGGACATTGGTTAGCTTAGTTCCAGATGCAGAATTTAGTACGGATGTTCGGATAAATGGAGGAATTCCTCTACTCTTGACTCTGTTACAGTACGTGATCATTAATAATTTAAATATAGTACAATATCTTTTCATTGGCTTGTATTTCTGTTTTGCTGGTTTATATGTTTAGACCTGCAAAACCGTATTTATTTTAAGATTCTTGAATGCAAAAAATCATTAAACATGAAAATCAAAATAGCTCTCATGTGTGGTAGTTTTCTCTCAGATTATTTCTTTACAATCTTCCTAATCCAGCAGGAATACCTTCTAAAATATCTTTCCAGACTTTTTTGGCTGGAAAACTCACTTTCACTTTCCATTTGGAGCTGCCAAACTCGTCTTGATACATGTTGTTTAAATTTTACTTTGCCGACGTAAATACATGTGCAAACACAGTTAGCAAGTTGATAGTTATGGGCCCTTTTTCTTGCTCAAACTCGCATGTTCACATATCAATAGTAATGTTGTTTATGAAGCGGATCACCATGTGTGTCTTCACTGTTCTGCTTCACTACACTAGCACTTGACTTCTTTTAGAAATGAATTCTCCAATGACAAGTCAGCGCTGCCATCTCTGGGTGAAAGTCATGGATTACAAAGCACATATACTGAGAAGGCAAATAGAAAGAGAGCATATGTCTATTCATTGAGAGCTGGTAGGTAAAAAAGAAATAAGCAAATATATAAACACGACCATAGTTACTGTAAGCTAGCTTATAATTTAGTAATATTTAACAATATACGCAATGCTCGAATTGTAAAATTTTAACAAGCTATACTGTACAGTGCAGGCCCAACAACCCAGCTAATGCATTTTATTGTATTTGAGGGCATTTCGGAAGCACTGAAGACAGTTTTTTGTTTTTTTGCTCATTTTTATTCCAATTTTTTGTCAACAATAACAAAAGTTTGCTATCTAAATCTAAAAGCTCTAAATCTTTTCTCAGCACTAACTCATTGACGATTTTTAAGGGTAACTAATTATTCTATTTACCCATTTACCAATTTCATTTTCTTATTATTTTGTAACTTTTTTCCTCACTGCCCTGTGACAAAACTATCTTGCTGTTTGTCTTTCTGTTAGCTAATTTATATTGGCACTAAACGTAGGGTCAATGTCTGAAATTGTATCTGAACTGAAGGCTCAGTTTCTCTTTGATCTTCTGCCCTTGAAACTGCTGACCCAGCTTTTTTAACTTTTGTTAGGATACCAGTTTAGTTCCAAAATTCAAACATACTTCTCTGCATGATGATAGTGATTAATTAAAACTAAAACGGTAAATTACTACTATACACTATACAGTCTTAATGCGTGTTCTATTTGCTCTCATTTTTTTGCTTATTATACGTTATGTGAAACTAGTCATATGCTCACATTTATTTTTTTAACAGTATATATGTTTCCGTATACCCTCAATTCGAGAACTGCACGTACAAAAAGAGTTCAATCGGCCCAATGGTGTTTTTTTTAGTCTAAGTGAACATAATTTTAATTATAGTGTATATGTTTTACAATTATTACTTTTCAACTTCTTAAAGTAAAGAACTTGTATTGATATTAGCAGTAATGTCTGAAATTACAGTCTGCAGTAAATGCTGGCTTAGCAGTTTAGACTGTTCTAATCCTCATGCATTAAACTACATACATACAAAATAGTGCATTTGTAGCTAGTGGGTCAGAAAGTCTTCTCACCAAGAATTAATACTCTGCGATTTTTTTGTTTACTTGTATTTTTTTGTAACTTCTGTCACTAGAACACGTACGGAAGAATTTTCTAAACTTTTTGAACTGACTAAAAGTGGTATTATCATAAGTTCATGTGGAAGCAAAAATAAATCGTGTTACATAAGTAAGGATGCATTGTGAAACTTTACTTGCAACTTTTCTGTCATGATGTTTTAATTGGAATGAAAGTTTGACAATAGTGATTGATTCACTTGCACCTGTTATACGACATTTTTGAGTTTCATTCATTTTTAAGACAGCATGAAACTGTTAACCTGATGTTTAACACAGACAGTCATTTTCTAATTACTGATATTTTTATATAATAATTATGTAAAATGCTTAGGATGTTGTGTTTTGCTCACTGAACTCGTACTCAACGATGCTAACAGTCAGGAAGTTGTGCATCACAATGGCATTTACATCATTGCACAGCTCCTGTTGCCTGAGATACCAATGCAAGCACAAGAGAAACACTGGGAGAATTTACAGGTATGACATTTAACCCAGTGATTTTCACAAAATTCTCAAGAAATGTCGTGCTCACAAGAAAAACATTGACATTGTAGTCCTAGTATTCAGGGAGTTTCATGCAGAAGTAACTCTGGGAGAAATTAGTTTTGAAAAATGCTGTTCTAAGCAAGCTGCTAGAAATAATTTGTAACTTGAATTTTGAAAGTTTATTTTCATCTGAAGAAATGTCACATAATCATAAAAACAATATAACTATAACAAGTCCGTAACTATTGTCGTCAGACTTAAATCTGTTCATCCACATGTAAGGCCTGACTTAAGTTCAGTACATATTTTTAGTAAATATGGTAACGCTAGATTACTAAAGGATGCTGAACCATAGAAACAGTTAAAGTGCCCTAGAAATGCTAGTTGGCTGTATGAAAAAGCTCTAGAATTTATTCAAAAGTCTGTCCAAGCAAACATGTGACAAATCCTGTCAGAAGCTGATGAGTTTTGCTGCAACTGGTCATGACAACCCAGCAAGAGGAACTAACATTACCAATACAGGGAGCAGGATCCTTGCATTATGGCGGCTCAAGCATTTTTGTGAAAAATACCTCATTATTACTTATTATGTTTAAGCAGTTTTTTCTTCATTGCTTTGCAATTTTTCTTTTGTTAATAATTTTTCAGCTTGTGCTAATATGTGTATTATTTTTTTTATTTAGCATAATTAGCAATTATTTTACTGCTAATCATACTCACAAACGGAATAAATGGATTCGAATTAAATCTGGGATAATTTTATCATTTTTTAAGATGGATGATTATAGCTGAGTCAGCTTATCAAAATGCTTTATCAAAGTCTATTCAGATATATTGTTTAATTTTCAGAAAAATGCTTTTCGTGCGCTTCGTTTTCTCTTCAGTATGGAGCGAAACCGACAACGGTTTAAGCGACTATTTCCTCCTGACACCTTCGCTTTATTCATCGATGTCGGCCATTACGTTAAAGATCTCGTAGCCTACCAACCTCTAGTGGACAAAGTTAACTCTTGTGCTGTAAATAATTAGTTGTAGCTGTTTGAAAAATTATTTTACTACACGTATTACATCTAGATGCACCTATCTACTTGTTCACGAAGTGAAAGACATACTTTGTTTTTGCTAATCCGACCACTTATAGAACAAACGTTTTCAAATATACTTTTTATGTGAATTGAAAAATATTAAAAAACTATCACTAGAGTAAGTGGGCTGCAGTTATTATCTTGAAGTATTCGCCAAGAGTACAGGTACGGGTAAATAATACAGATTTGCTAGTACGGTATCGCAGCTTTCATGGGAGTTAACGAACTTTTACCTGAGAGCATAAAGCAGCACTTTATTGTAATAAAATCCTGTATGCTTGCCTGTCTAATTGACTGTACAAATTTTATTTTACAGAAGGAGCAAATTTGCATGCGGGATTTAGTTTCAGTCACTTTTAAGTTTATTTAACTCTGCCAATAGAATCTTCTACTATTAAAGCAGTTTTCAAACAAAAATTAGTCCTTCAAATCATATAGATTTTTCACCATCTGCTATTTGTAAAATATGCTTTTTAAGTAAAATTTAAACCACTCGCACAACATGTTTTTTTTTTGTTTTTCATTTACAGATGGAAGAAGTCGAGTCACTTGCCTCACGCATCAAGACTAGTAATGAAAATAAAGCACCCATCTATTCCATAGGAAAATATGATGTTTATGAACTTCTAGGCTCGGGTGCATTTGGAAGTGTCTATAAAGTCAAGAAACAGGGTGCAAAGGAGAAATTGCTTGCACTAAAGCAGGTAATAGCTAATTTTCTCGACAGACAGTTTGAGCAGATTTAGGCATTTTAAAAAAGTCCAGGATGTGAAACATTGTGTTACTCTTATTAGGTTAACACAGGGGTGGGATGGCATGTACACAAGTATGCACGCCACATGTATATTTTGCTGGCGTGGAAAATATGCAGATTTGCATTTTGAAGCATGGACATAGTTCGCATGCACTTTTGTCATTTCCTTTTAATTTTTCAATTATAACACCATTTATAATTGACTCCCTTTACAATGGATCCGTTTTTTTCGTAAATATTTAGAATAGGGAGTAACTCTATCAAGACGTCACCATATCTAAACTTACTAAAAACTTATTACGTAAACAACTACAAGAATGAAACCAGTATCATGGTGAAATAAATCTCGTTATAGAGTTACCATGCAAGTGAGTAACCAGAAAATAATATTTTGTACAGTTACACTATTGCCTACTAAATGAGCTGATAAGACAATGAATCATATTACGCTTTTTCATATTAACAAAATGTTTGAACAATTCCAGTGACTTACTTTTAATAATTCAATCTGTTAGAACTGCAAAATGTGGCTGACATTCACTCCAATGTAAAAGTTCTGAAGCATGGAATGACTTTAAAAATAATGTTTGCTTACCATAATGGAATAAATAAGCATTGTGTTTGTATAGTACAAACATCACTACAAATTATTTTTTAAATGATGTTTTTATTATTTTTTGTCATTGTTGATAACACAGTTAGAGATACTACATGTAGTTTCCACGTAAACTACTTTAAATAAATTACTATACTGTCGCACTTGCTTTAGCTATTATTATACATATATTTTCATTTTAAATCATGTACATGTCCTACAAGCAATACAAAATTAGAAAGTCTGAAAAGTTTTTGCACCTCCACTGGATTGAAAATTTCACTCATATGTAGATTAATCACAGATGGAAATGTTGTTATAGTTATCATGAGTATTTTCTTTTTTTAGCTGAATGTTCATTACTCTGGTGAGAAAATGTCCGAGAAGGAGAGAGGTGATCTGTTGAATGAAATGGGAATAATACGGCAGAATCTTAATCATCCAAATGTAGTTAGATACTACAAGGTTTATCAAGAAAGTGAGTAGACCAACTAATTTACAATATGCTTTTAAAACTGTTATCTTTGGAAAATTTTCTGTAAATAATGACGTTTTATAGAACATTGTTGTACCTTCCTTTTTGCAAATAGAAAGTGCTTCCTGAAAAAAATCTTAGTTTCAAAGAAAGGTCAAATGCCATGCAGTTTTGTAACTAGAGATCTTTCATTCATTTTTAATATAATTATTTGATGATTTGAAATGGTGAAAATTACTAACGTGTTATACTTACAAACAAAAAACAAGCATTATTGTAGTAAGTAACCGACAGCATTCAAAATGTAAAATGAGATATTTTTCTGCAGTTTATATAAAAAGTCTTAGAACTGATTGTTTAAGGAGGGTTTAGTGTTATGAATTAACAATATTTGTCAAAGATTCGGGCCTGTGGGAGCTTAAGGTGGATTTTTTAGAGTAAAATTTTGTGAAGTAAAATGTTGTTATTCTTTGCTGATATATATGGGTCTTAGGTTATTAGAAAATGAGTGAAAGCAGATGTAATTTAATTACTAATAACTGAATAAAATTGATTATATCCACAGGAGCCATAAAATATTATATTATCAGCCTAAGACATTCATATGAAACAAGGATTTGAATACTGACACTGTACTGATTTACCTCAGAATAATGACTCAGAGTTGTCAAGCTCTTTTGTGGGCTTTAGTGGTAACTTTTGCTATATAACAGAACTCGGGTTTAAATATAGTAAACAGACAATTGTGTTTTGATCAAAAAACCTTTATTGAAACTTGCAGTTGGCATTGCTATTTTGTTTTTGACATCTGAGCATCCACATTTAAAATTAGTGAAAGTAGACTTTATAGGCCTTTTTTGAAAATCAGGCCTGTGCTCCCAGCATACTGTATTTTTACTTGTATTTAGGTACATGTGCTGAAATAGAAGTTAGAAACTTGTGGTGTATTGGATTTTAAGATCAATCAAATATGAAGACAAACTTGTAGCAATCAATTATGGAGATAAATGTTAATAGAGAGATTGAGCAAGTTCATTCGTGACTACTCCTGCACAATTTAATTTTTAATTAGTTACGGTTGAATTGTTTTTAATCTTTTCTAGAAGACAGACTATGCATTGTGATGGAGTTGATAGAGGGTGCTCCATTAGCTGAGCACTTCAGCTCTCTCAGAGAGAAACATTTAACATTCAGTGAAGAGAGAATTTGGAACATATTTATTCAGGTTGGTCAGATTTCAAATGTTCCCTCACCACAATATGTGCTTTTCCTCAATTTATTAAATTTATGAGGAAAATTCTAGTGCATACAATATGGATCTTGGGTGTTGCTCTTGGATGTCTTTTGAGGAATGCTAGGTAAGTGAGCTCTGCAAATGTACCTGCTATTGTCAGTGTTTTCTCTGCCATTATATTTTGCACTGCATGTGCTGCTGTTATTTTCTTTTCTTTGAGCTTATCACCTTAGAACTGTTCCCACTTCTTGTACTTACCTCTTGAATGAAAAATGTTGAAGTATGTTTGAGTGGAAAATTAAGTTAAATTTTATCATTCATGCTGATTTATTTCAGATGATACTAGCTCTGCGGTATTTACACAAGGAAAAGGGTATTGTTCATCGTGATCTCACTCCAAATAACATTATGCTGGGTAGCAATGATAAAGTTACAATAAGTGAGTATTGATTACAACTTTTTAACAGATGCTTAAGTTGACAAATCCCCAGAGCTAGCTTTGTTGCAGTGTGCTCAGCGTATTTATTCATTTACGTAAAATTTTAACTTTCTATATTAAGTCAATAAATGTGCGGCATAAAAAACAATTCATTATAAAATGTCTAGAAAACTATAATGAGACAGAGGCAAATTTAGACAGTATGACATTCAGAGTGCTCATTTTGAAACTGGCCTAAATTCATCAGAAATTTGAGTTTTTGACTAGTAAGACAATAATTTGGCATATACTTCAGTAAGGCTTGAAGTGTGCATGTTTAATAAATACATTAAGACATTGAACAATCATCATTTCACAACAATATCCATCAACTCTACGACTTTTTGATGAGATATATTTTAGATGATGTATTGTTTGTCAACTGTTTCATTTCAAACTAAGCAGTATAGAAGCACTTAAGTATCAGTGATGTGCAAAAGGGAACCAAACCTATTCCAATCATGTTTTCTTTTTGTTTTTCAGCTGATTTTGGGTTAGCAAAGCAAGCTCAGACTAGCCAACAGATGACGTCTGTTGTTGGAACTATTTTATATTCAGCGTAAGGATGTTATTTGTCTCGAATGTTTTTTAGCATAACTGGTGAATCCTAAAAACATATCACCTTTGCTAATCATGCAATCAAACCATTCTGTCTTTTTTGCAATTAATTTGAAGCCAAATATGACGTATTTTTTCAATTTTTAAACTGGAAAATTTTAATATTAAGATTCGTTAAAGCTGGAGAATTACAACTGGTCAATCTGCACATGGCTAATTTGACATAGGCAATCTACATGATTGTTAGTTAGTTATTGATTGTTAATTATTAAGTCTTGATCATATAAAGCTGTAAGACACATAATTGTATCATGTGCCTTTATCTGAGCTGCGTCAAAACATTGAACATATTTTTACATATCTGAATATGCATTTTACATTCGTGTCTTACAAATTAAATGTTTTGAAAGCTGTAACTTTGTACTTATCTGGTCAAATATTGCATAGCATTTCCAACCATTTTGTTTACTATTTATTTACTTCAACCAAACTGCCTGGAAAATGGAAATGGGTCACTTTTTTAATGGTAAGGATCAGTTTGCTAGCTCTGCAAGAAATTTAAAATGTTCCCAACCAAAGGAGTAATTTCACTAACTGGCCTCTTAGGTTTTTTATTTTATCATTGCTAATTGTAGAATTTCTTCTAGCCCTGAGCTGGTACAAAATTTGCCATATGGTGAAAAAATTGACATTTGGGCAGCCGGTGCAGTGCTCTACGAAATGTGCACATTAAAACATGCCTTTTACAGTTCTAACATGTTGTCATTGGCCACAAAGGTACGTTATTTTTTGCAGTCTCACTTCTCCAATTAAGCATTGTGGTACAAAGCTAAGATACGTGATCTAGTTCCTAACCTCCATATTTTACCTAAAGGGTTCTCAGAAAAGTTTACTGAAGTAACAGTTATGACCATACTCTCTGTGTAGCCTTCAAAAGTTTTCTGCTATGATTACAAATCTAGATTCTACATCAACAGCAATTACAAAGTAGTCCATGCAAACATCAGGGAATGGCAAATTACTTTTGTTTATTACTAGATTGTGAGTGGTGTGTATGAACCACTACCTGAAGGACAATATTCGAAAGTAGTCGTGGACACAGTAAAACATTGCTTGACAGTAAAGAGTGAGGATAGACCAGATATTTTGCAAGTAAGTTTTTACTTTGTTCAATTTAAGAGAAAAATTTTGTTTTATTTCATACATTTTAACGGTAAGTATTTTTCTGTCAAAATTTTATACAATTTTTTATTTCAATTTCTGTGTATTTTGTTTTATTTCAAGTATAACTTTTGAATTGGATAGTGAAGCTCAAGTTCTGAAATAAGATTTTGATCTTTATTCTCAAAATTTAATTTTATTCGCTTTTAGTGTGACAAAAATGAATATTATCAGCCAATGACTAGAACGTATTCATGCAGCAGCCAGTTCTATAGCACTAACTGCTACTAGTGCGGCTGTAGTAAAATTTGCACAGTGCTGAACTACAAAATTCTGAAACAGCATTATCAACTGGATGAGTAATGCTGGCAAAACTGTTTCTGAGGGTTTCATCTGCCATACTGACCAGACTAATTAACTCACTACTCAGTGTTATATACATCTGAAACCATCCTATCTTTGGACCATCGCATCCTGTTTCAGAGAATTATTCTTGACAATGAGCTACAATTCCAAAATCATCACTATTGGTAGGCCCTTCGTCCATTATGTGCTGGATATCAGCTTGCAACTTGCCAAACTGTGTACAAAAAAGGTATAAGCATTGACAAATTGACAAATCCAGAAATCAGTTAAGGCTATCTTTGCTCCTAAGACATAGACAATAATTACAAAGTGTAGTTGTGATATTTTCATTCAAAATTTAGTTGTAGTGCACTGTTTGAAATTGATAACTGCTCTTTCAAGATTTCAAAATTTTAACAGCTCAGCAATCAAATTTGGAATCATTTTTTTGGTTCAGGATATACATAAGCTATTCAAAGTCAGTAACATGTTGTAAAGAGAGCATTCATTGGCATTGTTTTGGACCAAAACCAACTTTGTCTGCTTTTACCTTTAACGGTCAGGCCCTATTATGTATTTACTACAAAGCAGTTTTTCATGTAAAGCATTGGGCTTTAGTTCGATTCAACTCATTAGTTTGTGAACCACTGGAGCAATTCAGCAAATTGTTATGTGGAGCAAATGATGACTAGAATTTAGCAAATAGCTAGAAGCTATAGACAACAACCAGGCAATCTTTAGACTTACGCGTGTGACACTTTCAATGCCTAAATTCCATAAACTGTTGAATTATTGGTTTTCCTTGCACAATCGCAAATTAAATATCACCTTATGGATTGTCAGTTTAAGTACTTCAAACAGTGAGCTGTTGCTTTTGAAATTAGATTTTTTAAAATCTTTTTTATGTTTTTTCACATTCAAATGTTAGGTTTGTTGTTGCCAACTTTTTGAATATCAAATGTCGAGACAAGAGGTTTTCTCTTTAATTACTGCTTCGAAGATCTGGATTAGTCATTTTAGACTATTTAAGGTCTATTTATAACATAAATTTTTGAACTGAAACTTTATTTCATAAAAAATCATGTAAACATATATGTAAGCAAAATAAATAGCACCACTACAATAATACAAAATTAAACAGCAGAAACTATATTCTTAAACACAAAACATATCATGCTGCGAGAACATGTTGTTTGCTGTAATTTATGTAATTTTTTGTAATTTTGATTCGACTTAATTCAAGTTCAAAACCGTCAAAAGAAACAATTTTTATCTTTCAAAGTGATGTCGCTGTCATGCTCATATGCATAGTCCAAATTTGCATTTTGCGAAATTCTAAAGAGCAGAAACAGTAACTGCAGTTTAGCATGTATCATCAATGTGCATCAATAGTTTGTAAATGTCTCCTAAATAGAACCTCCCAAATAGAACAGACACAATATACAGAAGCAGCTGAGTCAATAATCAATGTAAATGAAATGGATAGCTGTGTAAGCCACAAGTGTATGTCATTCAACACTCTTGTGTGCCACAATGTGTTAACAGCAGGCTATGTAATCTATCCTAATGGACTTGGTACATTTCACAGAAGCTGTGATTGGAATCAGACAGTCAGTGTTGTGTAAGATCTGCAGGCACTTTTGCTGTATGGCTCATGCCACTAGCCGAAAAATCAAAATAAAAATTAGATCTAATGCGGCAATTGTCGGGTCAAGGATTTTACATTTGTTCGTTATTTATTCATTATTTAAATGTGATACATTCACAATGTGCGCATTATTGGCAATCCAAGTGCTCTAGACAATGCTGACCTCCGGGTTGTTAGTTTTTTAAATAGTATGAAAACTGAATCAACAAACAAGTTTCAGCAACTAACCTCATCTGCATTGTGGATTGTGCTGTTAACTTTAGCACTAATTGCCATGGATAACAAAAGTGTCACAAATTCAAATAACAACCTGTTGAAATTGGACAACATTACATTCTTAAATCATTCTGACACATCAACCAATCATGCTGGCATCATTATCTACTATGAAATTACAATTATGGTAATTGTATTTGTGATGGCGACTTTGGGTAATAGTTTAGTGCTGTTGGCTGTTTATCAATCACAACATTTGAGAACAAGCACAAATTACCTAATTGCATCACTTGCTGTTACTGATGTGATAGTTGGAGTGAACTCAATTTTTTATGCTGTGTATTTAAGTGTGACTGAAGTTTCGACAATATTTTATATTATATTGCAGTTCCTGTATTTTGTTAGTTTCAATGCAAGTATAATTCACATAGTTTTCATAGCAGTAGAGCGGTATATAGGTGTTATATATCCACTGAAATATACTACGTTTATAAATGAAAAATCTGTTAAGTATGCTGTGCGTGTAATGTGGATAGCACCTTGCTTATACTTACTTCTGACAATAATATTGATTAATCTAGTTGACTTACTTACACCTGTTGTTCTAGATGCAATCTGCTTTTACATTATCCCACTTACAGTAATTATTTTAATGTACGCAAAGATTTGGAAAGTTGCTCGAAAGCAGATGCGTAGAATACAGGATATTGCAACTTGCACGTCAGAATTACACAGAAGTAAAAATACGCGAGCATCGGTAATGATGGCTACAGTAACATGTGCTTTTATGTGCTGCTGGCTGCCTTATTATATCAATTTATTCTATAGCATTGTCTATTATGGAACCTTTATTGACGAAATTATATACCAATGTATAGGAGCCTTGAACAGTTGTTTGAATCCATTCATATATGCAGCCTTTAGTTCTCAATTCAGAAAAAGTTTTAAAAAAATTCTAACCAGGCAACGTTAATTCAGTAATAGTATAGGCCAGGTTTTATATTTTCTGTGAGTATTCATTATGAAGACTAATCAGGCAGCAGTGAGGAAAGGAGGAAAGAGATTTAAAGGAATTTTAAACCAAGAAATGAGAATTAAAGAAAAAGGAATGGAGAAAATGTGGAAAATGGAAGCAAGCTCTATAAAGCAAAAGTAAAGGTAATAACGAAAACGTTGTGTTTTGCACTGGCTTATGCAGCTACAACCCTGTAATTCAGCATAAAACTTAATTTTGTTAAAAAAAATTCATAGGTTTTACTTTGTTAAAATTTGCTTTTTGTCAGAAGTTGTTTTTATGTTGTGTCTGAGGAATTCACATTATTGTTACCGTTTGTTTACATCTTCTTAATCATAAAACGTGAAAAAACTGGAAATAGTTATTCTAAAGCTACATATTGGAGAATATATTTGTTGTATGTATTAGTAGAGATGACTATTCTATTAATAAATATTTAGGGGAGCTTAAAATGACCTTTGACCATTAATTGTCAACTTGTCTCATCAAAAGCTTCCATGCAATGTATAATAATGCAAAACTTTTTATACATTTTCAAAATCACAGGTGACCTATATACATATATCATTTATTAGTATCTCAATATTCAGTCATGCACGAAAGAGTAGCAACTATTACTGAATTCTAGGGAGAGTCACTCTGCCTGCCTCATCTAGCTGTTTGCCTACTATGAGCTTGAAGTGACCTCTGACCTCAAGCCTACTGACTGTTGCTTACTATTCAATTTTTACTGATGCCAAGAAAGGTCGCTGTTTGCTGTTTAACATCTTTACAGTTACCAAAATACTGCAAAGTGCTAGATTTTATGACTTCTGGCATTTACCACTGACTGTTTAACCAAATTTTTATGTGGTACATGCACACATTTCTACAAGGTAAACTTCATTTGCCTGTTGGAAGGAAAGTATAGACAAACAAATTATGAAGAGACAGCGATTGTGAAATTTCAAAGTGATAGGTAATGTGATAGTCTCTCTATTGTCAAAAATGTGGTACATTCTGATCAATTGTAGGTTGCTGCTTTATTGGGTGATCAATTGATGAGCTATGCTGACAACTTGCAGAACAGTTGCAATACTTTAGAGCGGAAAGTTGAACATGAACGTGAAAAAACTAAACGCCACCTTTTGGAGGCAAACAGGATTATGCAGAATTTTCGAACGCTAGTAAATGCATCTCGCCTACAAACTCAGAGTTCTTGTGCTGCTGGGAGTTCAACACAGCTTAGTAGTAACAAGATTCATGACTCAAAGGGGGATGCTAGTGCAGAGAGTCCAGGTTTAGGCGACAGTGGAGTATTCATGTCTGAACGATTCTTTAAGCAAATGTCACAAGACACCACTGCTGCTGAAGGTAAAATGGCCAAGGTTGTTTGGTGTTGATGATGACGATGATTATGATGATGATGGTGATTGTGATATGCTGCTGCGCTTGATAATGATGATTGTCAAGATGATGATTTCTCACAAGGTGTAATAGACCTCTCTAGATAACTCCCTTAACTGTTTTATACACTAAGTAGGTGTCGATAGGAGTGGTCTACATAGAAATAACATACGCTATAGGTCAGGGACTTAGATCACGATAGCACATTATCAAACTTCACCAAAATGGTACCTGAGTTAAGGACTTAGATCCTGATAACACCTTTCCAAATATTGTCAAAATGGTGCACAAATCACGGACTTAGATCGTAATAACACAATGCCAAATATCATCAAAATGGTGCATAAATCAAGGACTTAGATCATAATAACACAATGCCAAACATCATCAAAATGGTGCATAAGTCAAGGATTTAGATCATGATACAACCATGATCAACGTGATGATCCAAGTCCTTGACTTATGCACAATTTTGATGATGTTTGGCATAGTGTTATCGTGATCTAAATCCTTGACCCAGATCAAATATGAATGAACACTTACATTGGCATGATGAGAACCATTTGGAAAACTAAATTGCACATTGTTAGGAGAAATGTCATAAACAGAATATTTAAATAATTACGCTCCTGTTCACACCTGGTGTATAAAGGAAGTTAATGCAGTTATCTACAGAGGTTTATTATGCTTTGTGAGAAAACCTAGTTGTGCTCTTTGCCTTATTCACTAAAATACTCCTATGATGCTTCCTTGACAATTTGGGAAGTGTGAATATGTGTGTGATGCATGATCCTTGATGAACAGTGCATATGCAGCAATTTGTATTCAAACACACGGAAGTGTTCCCATTTATACGTTTTACACAATCCGCAATGTGTGACACGTGATTCGTATTTATTTGAACATGTTCGCTATAGTCCGAATACGCATTGCGCGGCAATATGCAGATGGGAAACTGCCATATTATTTATGTGATTTAGCGAGTTTTGGGGTTTCTATGTTATGCATTTGGGGCATGGCATTATGGATCACGCATCATACATTTCGTGCACTTGGAGTCCTACCTTTAGTGAGAAAACTGCTTTAATCCACAACTCGTTTTTACAAAAGCTATTTTATTTTGTTACTGTAAATTACCAATTTTTGTATGTGCTAATCCATTTGCCTTTATCGTTGTAACAGAGTCATCTAGTGGAGAAAAGGTATTTCGTCCTTCTCGAGGCATTAGCAAATCAGCTCATGTACCACGGCACACTGATGTAGACATTCCAAAACAACTACGACCAAAGTCTGCTAGTATGGCAGCAACACCAACTTTATCAATATCTGCTAGGAAAATGCGCCAAATCTCAGACCCTGCACAAGAGATTCTCAACTTAATACATAAAATCATGTTTATTACTCAACTACCGCCGTCACTCAAACACAATCCGCGGAGACATCTGGTAGAATGTTACCAAAAGAAAGTATTTTCGTCAAAGGCTGGTTGCATAGATTTGAAAGCTGAACTAAATAAGGTTAGTTGCTAATGATTAGCTTAGGGCTATTTTGAAAATTCTGTTTGAAAGAATGCTTTTCATTTGTGGATATGCATAAATTTTATGTTTTAGAGGACGTATATTAAAAAGAATTTTGTCTTTTGTCAATTACAAGAATACTTTCTATTAGCATAGTATTGCTGCTTCTGCTAGGCACTACAGAAACATTCAGTTAATCACATTATTATCCATTGCTTTGTCCATCCTTGAAACCATAGATGTAGACAATGGCTTTGTCTGCTCAACCAGGAGAACTTATCGCATCTGTATTTATTCTTTTAACTAATAAATTATTCTAGAAGCATTTCATTTCTGATCTGCAAATCAGAACTAGTTTTTTTGTAGAATTTAAACTGCTAGTTGCATACACAGCTTCACATTTCAAACCATTACTTAAGCAAATAATTTATGTAAAAAATATATTAATTCTCCTCTGACATACATAATGCATTTTCCAATCGCTTTGTAGGTTATCCTCGGAGGAGAAAGTTTGGTGGATTTTGGTATTTCAGAGCCACACTTCCTCTTCAAGAAAGCCTCATCCATGACTGATGTTGACAGTGGCAGTGAACATGAAGTTGGTGTAACATACTGCCATCTACAGTCTGTTATAGAAAGTGTGTTGGTTGAAAATGGTTATTATGACGTGCAGTTTATGAAAAAGTAAGTTTGTCATAAACACCAACTTAGTATTAGAAATATTTATATTTGTACACATTCGGTTTGCTAAAATATCACTAAAGCTATTAAACTTGTGTTATAACTTATGAAAGGCAATAACAATTCAGAATGGTCACCAGAGCAATCAATAATAAAATTGTGATGTTCCACACAAGCATCGCTTTTTTTATTAAATGTAATGTTCAGTGCTGTTTGCTTAGCATGTAACAAAATCCTGTTTAAATTGAACCTCACTTGTTTGTCACTGCTTTTGGTAATGACACGATTACTATGGAAACTGTACCTAGGATATGCTACTGCTAAACTTACGGTACTTCATTGTCTAATATCTTTTTTTTCTGTGAATATCAGATTTTTAAATGGTAGAAATAATTTTAGTTGTTTGATAAGAAACCCCAGGTATTTAATCATGTAATTTTTTGAATAACACACAAATAAATTTTACATTTGAGTACCAGTAGAGATAAAAATTTTATACAAATTTACATCTTATTGCATAACTGCTTAACTTTGTTTGTTAATGTCTTTGTTTGTCTTCTTAGGTACATAACTTGGTAATGAAATTTGTTTATATGTATTATATTTATCTATACATATATGTTTTTCTTTATTTGTGTAATTATTTACAGAAGTTCAAGTCTGAGTGGTATCTGTCAGCTAACTGCATTGCAACAGAAAACATAACAAGCTGTGCCAAATTTATAAAGGTCTTATTCAATATAGTCACCCTGTGAGGCGTAAGTACAAAAACTGTTTAACAGAATGTATTTTATAATGACCTCGGCAGTGTGATAACTGTAAAATTCAAGCACTAAGTAACTTGCCTGAGAACTTACGATGCAAGTGAGAAACCTCATCACCATACAATATGAGAGCACAGGAAGGTGCTGCAGGGTACTGCTGAGCAATAATAAAGAATTCATATTTGGGTGGCATCATTTTTTTTCAAACATTTGTTGGTTTTTTGAATTGACACTGGGTCTTGTAACCAGTAACAGGCAGCTTCCTAGTCTTAATTATGAAAGAAAATGACTATTGGAAAACAGTTTAGTACAAATATAGTAGCCATTGAAAATGTGCAGTTGTGTGCATGTTATTTTTACATAAGTGATTGCTTTTGGCTTTCGAATTTTTCTACCTTTATTTCAATTTGTTTTGAACAGTAATTTTCCTTGCAGAAAACTGAATTTTGTCTAGCACTATTAAAACATGATAATGTGAAGCGACTCAGAGTGTATGACAGTGGTAATTTTAAGTCAGTTATTACACAGTGCAAGCTTATTCCGTCCATTGACCCTATGTCAGTTCTTCGTCCAAGCTTTTTATTGAGTAGTTGTATAAAAACGAGATTGTATTTTATGTATGAAGTATAGTTACAGCACGCAAATTTGTAACGTCAGTGATTAGCATTTAGGCAAGGGAACCTAATTTTTATGGATTAGCAGGTCATACGCTTTCATTGTAAATTAGTTATTTAGTTTTGTTAAATTTGTTTATGGTAATAAAAGCATTTTGTTACAAGTACTGTCATGAACTGTCGTTGGAAAGGATAAAATGTCATTCTGTTTTTAGCAATCTTCCGTCATTATTTAATTAGTTCATGTCTTTTCTAGTCAGATTACATGCTAGTCAGTAACTGTAGTCACACTCATTATATTATGACTCATATTCTAGTAACTAGTCATATTATATCTAACACTTGTAGCATTTATTAATGGAGTTTAAACACCTTACCTTTTAGTTGGACATGTCAAGTCTTGTCCATTATCAAATTCCAAAGTGTTTTAATGGCAGTTTGTATAGTGCAATGTTTTATCTTCAATGATGTACATTCTATCATATTTTATAGTATATCTTTGCTTGTGTAATGTAGTTAGTGATTGGTTTCCTTTGTGCAAGCAGTGTATTATACTACTGTGAAAAATAAATAGTAAAAAATTTTTAAATCGATTACCTACCTGAAAGCACGTACCATAATGCTCTTTATCGACTGTATACTACTTTTTAATGATATTTTGCAAATATTGTACAAAACTGAGCCAATTTGCTTGATTCTAGTTCTCTTAAATCTCCTGTTAACTCTTATAAGATGTGGCAGCCTTGTGAGTTTTTGACATATAATAAAAGACACTTAAGTATATTTTACCTAGCTTATAACTCTTTCTGTGATTTCTAAAATTACGACTTAATGTTGTGCACAGTAGTACCATAATTTAATGTCACATTTTTCTTTCTGAAGTTTAATTTGGTAATGCTGGTTTTTAACATAAGCTAGCAAAACTTTCCATTTAGAATAGACCTTCATAGCTGTCCTATCCTATATCTGCTTGGTACTTATACGTTGATGTAAACGGTGTAACATAAAAGGATTTTAATTAAGTGAAGTGAAGTTAACAGAAAGATGCAAAAGTATTAATTTTGAACTCCTGATTTATTATTTTTGTAAATGTTTCTATCCAATGTTTAACTTAAAATTACATAATTACATAACTGTATAGAACAAGACTATAAATCATGAAGTACACAAGTGTTATAAACATTTTTACGTGGTACATTATGTAAAAATATTAAATGTAAAGAAACGGGAAAGTATATTGAAGGATTTTTCATGTAATTGCAGAAACTTGGGTGTCTGCATAATAAAATCTATTTATTATGTTGGTATAATGTTATACACTCTGCTGGTCGTCATTGGTCATTATATTTCACAAGGTAGCATGCATTAAAAAAATTATAGACTTAACTTTTTAATAAACGTAAATCAGTGCCCTTGCATATACCTACAATAACTACATGTCCCACTTGTTTTTACAGCTAGATAAGTCACCATAGCAAACACTCTTAATATTAATAATAAATATGTAGCTGGTTAGTGTTGTCACTCAATTAAAACATTTTCATTACTTAAGAATCATCTGCATATTCTACTTGCAAAAAAAATTTCTTATACTATTCTGATGTGTTTGATTCTCATTATTTACATGTGTCACCAAAAATAATACTAAGAACTACTTATTTATAAATTTAATGAAAATAACTGACATTGTATGGTTTAAGAAAATATATTTTGCACTTATGTGGTATTGTGAAAAATGATCAAATCTCTATACTTAATTAAAATAGATATTAGCTGTCAGTTGAGGCATGATTCACATCTGACTAATCCATTATCGTCGCACATGGTGCATCTTAAAGCTTGAAACTCCTCTGTAAAGTGATTCCTGTGCATAGATTTTTTGCTGCCATTGCAAGCGAAGCAAGGGAGGAAACCAAATCCTCCACACTGATCACAGGAGGTTGTAGCTACAACTTTCTGAAATGCAAAGAAAAGCAAATGCAGTATTTGCTTACACAACAAAGGCAAGTGGTCCAGTGCATTCATTGTGGCGTCAGTGAGTGCTTTATTGATTTACCATGAGCATATGATTTAACCATTTCGTTTACAGTGCCAAAGTCAAGGTATATAATGGTGGGAATGTTTTTTCAGTTGCGTAAGCAATTTCTCAAAAACGCACTGCAATCCTAGTTTTTGATTCAGAAAGTAATCCTGTTCAATGAAATGCAAGTGCAGTCATTAGGCCTTTAGTTTTCCTACTAAGAGTCAGGTGACTTCCTTGTAGTGAGTGTTACAAAAAAGCGAAAATTGGTACGTAAAATGTTGTAAAAACATGGAGTAAGTAAATTGCACTAAAGAAATTTAAAATTTCTTTCAGTAATAGAAGAATCAGCAGATTCCTTTATTCCCATTTTAACCAGAAGGTGGCGCCACAAGTTCAAAGTCTTTATGTATGAACTACATGTATGTACAATGTCTTGATATATAAACTAGTACATATACATTGTTACACGTTTCATCCTATGGACTGGGGTGCACATTTCTACCGGTTTATCATCATTCTGTTTGGTTTGTATTTAAATGAACTGTAGACGACATAAAGCAATGTAAGTTGGTTTTAATTCCTTTACATAAGGAACTTTCGTTATTCAATTTACCTGGAAATCTTTGAGCATATGACGAAGAATACCAGCTTCATTAAGTTCTTGTACCTTCTCAGCATCCTGCAAGAGAAAAAATCAAAGATACGGGTACTGTATAAATTTTATATTAATACAATATGCAAGCCCTTAGCGGTAGCATGTTAGCTATCCTTGGATGGGTGCACGTAAATAATTCATCCTATGTATGTATAACACCAAATTTTCAGTCGGGCGGAAGTAAGCTTATATGCCTTTCTATCTTATTTTTTATTCATCATTTTAACTTCTCGCTATTTCTTTCATTCTCGTGTAAGACCAGCTTTGCAATTAACGCTGTACCGTGTACAAAGTGCTCCAACGTATGAAACACAAAAAACCAGTTTCATGTCAGATGAGTTCTACATTTATACGTCAGCGCTATATATATGTCGCTATATAGATTGTACGTAGCCTGTGTATTTTTAACGTAGATTTAGCGTAGAGTTTTAGTGTAACTTCTGCGATAGAATTAACGTAGCTATTCTACATAAACTCTGGGTAGAATTAATGTAGCTATTCTATATACACTCTGGGTAGAATTAACGTAGCTATTCTACATAAACTCTGGGTAGAATTAACGTAGCTATTCTACATAAACTCTGGGTAGAATTAACGTAGCTGTTCGACATAAATCCTACAGTAGAATTAACATATCTATTCTGCTATTGGTTTTCTTTTCCAGATATATTCGTAAGATTTATAGAAGACGACAATCAAACACATTTACAATTTAAATTAACATCTATTACTTTATTACTGCCAATAGTATACATATTTACCAAATTTACAGATGAAAGTTATCACAAAAAAAATCACAATGATTATATACTGCTCGCAAAAAATCTTGTCTGGTTAAATGAATCACGATAAGATTGACGATGACGAACCCCGAAACAATGAAGCTGTATATCTATTTTCTATATATATATATTCTATATATATATGCTTTTATATACTTCTATATATTTTTACTTGGTGGTTCGTTTCATTTTTATTATTAAACCTGTTTTTTCTGGTTAATGCTAAAATTTGACGAGCATTAAATAACGGTAAATTTAAGGTGTATGTTTCTTTAAGCCTCTTAGCCTACACGATCACAGTTGGCTGATAAATAATGCAAACTGCCAACATCTTTCCTCTTCTATTCCCTCTCCCAGCGAAAAGACAAAATTCATTAAGATAATGTAGGGTTGTTGTTGTTGGTGCCTCAGTCGGTGTTTGGGGAATAAGTTCATGCTAAAGGTAAGGTACGGTAGCAGGCTATTCTGTTCACTGTTCAGGGGGAAAAATTATACAGTTAATGCAAATATACGTGTATGTAATAAATGGAACTCAAGAGAACCTGCTAATAATAATAATTATTGCTATGTAAACTAGTGTCTGCCATTGCAACAAAAGTAGCCCGAACGCACATAGTTTGTCTACCCGTGATATCATGTGCAGAGATTTATAGCAATGGTAGCGACAGTGTTAATTTTTATGCATTTATATACACTGAGAGCCAGTATTCAGCACTTAGCGGCAGTATTCAGTCCCAGCTAGGGCTCTTAAAAGTGAGTGGACTTTACTTCTAATTCCAGTGACAGAAGTCACAGAAACCATTACTAAACATACGTAAAGAATAGTGCTTTACTTTTGCGAGAAGTGAAACAACTTCTCGCTTCCACAAATGCACAGACTCCCTGTGCATTTATTGCAGGGTGCTCCAGCCCACAAAAATCATGAGATATTCTACATTTTTAAGTATTCCGTTCAAGCCTATTACTAACTTGAATGGCAGAACTGAAACCTGAAGTAGGCAATTATCAAACTTAATCTGCTAGTTTATATCACAGTCTGACATCAATGATAAGAGTCTTAGACATAGTCAGACATAAATGCAGGAAGCAGTATGATACATTTTTCCTAATCAAGCAGCTACCATAACCTCTCAGCTATTCACTCGCTCTCTGAAATTATATTTATTAATCGTATTAGTTACTGTACAGATAGCTAATTGCAATTGCAAAATTTTTCCGAATTACTTATTAGCTAACACGTTGTTATTAAAATTTTATAAGAACGTGAGATGGCATTTACTGTATTTCTGACGCCGAGGCCGAGCTTCCAAATCGCAGGTGCTGGCAGCCTCCACATGGCAATCGTTGACCCTAACCAAGCCATAGATATCAAGTCTCTGTAAAGCAAAATGGCACATCTCGCGCAACATAGCAAGGCAGCAAGTTTGCATTACACGCAAGCAGTGAATGCTGAATCTGAACCAGAGCGTGTCGAACATCAACAGTTACTGGTCGATGTTTATCAATGTTGTGTGTTAAAACGTGCTCAAAACAAAATTGTCGAGTCATTTGTAGTAAAAAGTTACCGAAAACTGTAACGTGTAATTTTTATCGACATCATTCTCTGGTGAGTATTTAAAACACGTTTTATTCCATGGACATGACGTTATTACTAGTAGTATTAGTATTACACATACACTCACACTAAGCGGGGCTAGTACTGTTACTTATACAGGGTGGTACATGATCTTTTAATAGGGATATACAAAAAACATAATAGCACAGAACATTCCATCAAAGTATCGCGCATACTACAGATTTATCATGCCCTCAAGATTTGGTCATAAGCTTTGTATGGTCGCACAACCTGCAATCTTGAAGGGTATGATTAAAGCAGTGACTCAAAGAACTATTGTAATAATCTGAGTCATTGAAATTCAACAGATGCTTGACCGTCTGCTGTTAAAAATAATGTGAAGTAATTCAAGGTGCAGTTGTAGAGTGTACTGTAGATGCATAACAATCAGTGTAGTAAGCGCAGCAGTAGCCAACTTGACACAGACAGACGTGCTGCTAGCAACCAAAGCGAAGTACTATATCTTTGCCTAAAAACTTGTGAAATGGATAGTAATAAATGTAACTTAGAAAGTACACCAATGTGTTTAAAATAAATCAAAAATACTGAAATATTTTGACATATTGTAGTGATTTAACATGCAAACATTACATAAGTGCGAAAGTCAAACAGTTTGAGGAGTTGCTTTAGCATTTATTATCAATACCTTCATCTAGTTTGTTATATAACCTACAATCGTTAACTCAGGTGTATCTTGATAAGTATCATATTGCGGAATTAGTATTTAGATTTATTAAGTATCTTACAAACAAGCAAACTGACTAACTTACTGACATAATATTCAATTTGGCAAACTTTCTGACTAATGGGTTGACTCCTGTTACACTCACAGGCTACTGATCTATTCAGCTGTTCACTTAATTGACAGTTTAATTTAAAACTGACAAAAACATCTGAAAGGCCTAAGACTTGCTGTCTTTCTGTTTGACTCGTAGATCTATTGAACATGTATATAGCTGTCTGTGGGTACAGACTGACACCACTAGTAGCTCATTCTCGCTGCCTGACTAACTGGCAGAGTGTACCAGTAACTAATTCAGTGACCAACATATTGAATAACTCACTGAGTTACTCAATGACTAACTATTTCACTGACTATTTTTTAGCAGGGTGGGACATGGTTCACCCTGGGTCGTAAAAAGGCCTCCGAGTTTAGAATGCTTAAATTGCTAAATTACTCACGAAGGCAGCCTAAAATGGTACTCTATGCAAAAATGTATAAAGTGTTTACTTGGTAAACAGTACGTATCATGACAGCAGTATTTTACGTCAAGTTTCTATGTTTTGCACATTTTCAGGTGCAGAAGCTTCAGTTGGAACAAAGAATTCATGAAATTATATATCTGTTAAACAACACGTGTTAAGTGAGTATATCCTCCTAGTATCATTATTGAATTAAAATTACTTTATGTGCAGTATCAATATAATAATGTGCTATACATTAGTATCTGAATGAAATCAAGTGTAAATACACTATTAATAATGAACATGTAATTTGCTACTAGTGGTATCAGTGCATTTTCTGATGTTCTCATCATTTTTAAAGCTTCTATATTTTATTTTACATTTGTATAAGTTAATGAATAAGTATAACCATTTGTTCGCAAACTTATGAATGTAATTAAGTACCTGTTCACATAACTCAGACGCACTTGTGGCAGGTAAATCACTGAATGTTCCCATCTCTGTACTGTACTGAATTATTGAAGTAATAGTGCAAAATGAAGAAAAACACATGCTGTGTTCTTGATTTTATTCATAAGAGTGAAATGAACAGCTTTGATTAGTGCTAAAAGTGAGGGGTTTCACTTGCTTCTGGGCTTTCATGTTCTACACTGTATTTAGCTGCTTTTCTCACTGAGTTAGGATGTATTCATATCCTAAGTTGGCTAAAAACCTAAAATAACCTCTGCTAGTTCACTATCCCTCTTATTAGATTATTATCTTTCCCAATAAAGTACGCATTATTCCTACTATCAACATAACAAGTCCCTGGCACTGAACTGTATTACAGTGGGAAGAACTGTATCAGAAAAAATAATAATGGTAGAGCATGCCAATAATGCCAAAGATACATAATATTACAACAGCTAAACTGCTGGGTTTTTAAGACAGCATAAGAAGCAAAAGTAGAGGTTAAATGTAGGCTAAAAGGTGAAAGTCGAAAAGAAATTCGAAAACATTCATTTTTTCATTGAGGAACGTATATAGCTATAGCTTATAAATGTATTTTTAATTACCGTTTTCAAAAATGTAATATGCTTGTTGTGATGTGTGTATGACATGAAGCTTCACCATTTAGAATGATTAGAATCATTTTAAATGCTTGTTTTTTGCCAGATCCTCCCAAAAAATTGTCATAAAAATTGTCTTTTTTGTACTACTACAAAACGCTGATGCTACAACTTTTAGTAATTTGTAATAACGGACTTTTCTCTTGACTTATTGCAGGTGGATATTGCAGTGGCAACATGACATCTCTTCAAATGACTGAAATGATTAATGTGACTATATTAGAAGTTCAAAGCCCAGTTCATTACATTGTACAAGAAATACCTTCTGTAGGTGATACACATTCGGAAGCAGCAAAGTTTAAGGAGCTACGAAATCAAATGGACTTGTTCTATAAACACTCTGCTCGTAAGCTAGTTGATCCAAAAAATGGCCAGTATTGTGTCTTTCCTTGGAGAAATAAAGGATATGTTAGAGCAAAAATTGAAGAAATTTTCCGTCGCAGGAGTGGGTACCATGCTAACTGCATACTGCTAGATTTTTCTAATGTGGTTGGTAAATCTGTGAACGACCTTTATGAAGCAGAAGATGAGTACTTTCAGTTTCCATTTCAGGCCAAGCATTTCGAACTTTATGGTATTCAGCCGTTAACTTTAACCATTGACTATGACAATGATCTAAAAGCTGAAAAGAGGCCCACTTTAGGGTGGGATGAAGCCGCACTTAAAGCTGTATGCTCTAGAGTTGAAGAAGCTGGCGGTTATAAAATTGTTGTGCAACACAGAGACTGCAATGACGTCTTATATGGTAATCTTTACCTCAGCATCAATCACAAGTGTTACTGTATCAATGACTGGCTGGTAGAACATGAATATGGGTTTAGAACTGTTCTCGGCAGGCTTCCTAACGCATCACCACCAACATCCCTTGTTATTGACAGAGGTGAACCAATGCCAAAGCCAGAAATACTAAATTCAGAAAACACGTGCAATACAAAATTTGCATGTGAAGATGAAGCAGAAAGCATTGACAACAGTGGTAACAAATCATTACCATCATCATTATGCTCTGCATTAAGTGCCAAGTCCACAAACACTAATTACAAATTTCCAGTAGGGCGTGGCTCTGCATTGCAGCACAAAAAGGTAAAAGAAACTGTTGGAAGCAGTAATACTTCACATGTACCATTTCAGCATTCAGTGGTGAGCACTCAGCTGGAAAACAATCAGAGCAGTATTAGTGATATTTCATATCAATATTCTCAATGCTTAGCTTTGAAAAATAAACAGGCAAACATCCGTGATGTCAAGTCAGACTACAAATTTGCCAATTATAAATCTCCAGTCGGGCGCGGTACTGCGTTAAAGCAGTTATTGTCACCTGCATCAAAGCATGCTTGTCATATTGCTCCGTTAGTATGTAAAACGGAGGCATTTAAGCACCCAAGTGGAAATGCTTTTGGAACAAGTGTTAGTTCAGATAATCGAGTGCTTCGTCATCTAGCAATGTACGAAAGGGCTGACAGTGTAGCTGAAGTAACTAATGTGCAACTTAAACAGCCGAATTTAACAGTTTTCGTAAGAAACAAAACAAAGTCCTCTGGCAGTTTGAACTCAGATAGTAGAGTATCTTGTGTTACAGCAGTAAGTGAAACAAAACATGTCAATCAATCTGCTATTATGAAGCCCGATGACAGCATTATTTCTCAGGTGCCACAGTTTGGCAATTTTGACACAACTCAACTTCCACCACTTGTGAAATTTAATGATATGCCTTTGCACAATATTCATAAAGATAGCTTGCAGCTTTCTCCATCAGAGAAATTTCGTACTGGGCAGACAGCTGCCAGTCCACTCTCAAGTCCTGCTTTACCTGCCACAAGCCACAATCAGGAGGATGACACTTTGCCAGATGCCAAATGCCAGACATTAACTGTGAAAGGTCAGCATTCGCTTAATCTGCCATCAGATGAAGTTGGCAGCCATCAGATGAATATTGTTCCACAAATTAAATTCAAATTTCAGCACACACAAGACGAAATTAGCAGTCAGCAGCAATGTGTCACTTCAGCTGATGAGCCTACCAAAGAGCTTTCTTCTATCTCCCCATCCTGTAATTTTTCAAGTTGCCACTCATATACTACTGCCTTAGACAAGTGTAGCAGTACGAAGCCACTTTTCATTCCAGCAGATGATTTTAGTAGTGATCATCCAAGTTTTTCATCTCAATGTAATTCTGGTTGTCATGACTTGGTTGTCTCTCCACCTGATAATAGCCAGCAGCCACATGTCACCTCAGCAGACGATTGCAGTAGTAATCAACTGCATTTAACACCACCAGAAGTTAATATTGAGCAGTCTTGCATAACTTCTCTACAAGATCATAGTCATCATGATTCCTACATTCCCCCACCTTCTGATTTCAGCAGTCAGCAGCCGCTTTCCACTCCTAGTAACCACATAACCAGTCAAGTTCCATATATTCCACCACAAAATGATTTTAGTATTGACCAGCCACATATAGTTTTATCAGATGAACTTAGTAGCCTGCAGCCATGTGCCTCTCCACTGTCTGAGTTTGCTTTGCTCCAGACAGTTATTCCACCACCAGAAGAATTTAGTGACTTGCAAACTCAGGTGGTACTCCTAGACAGCATTTTAAACATTGACCCACCAATCGAATTTGATGATTGTGAGAGCAAAGCTTCGGCTAGTGATGCAAGTGAGAGTGGGAATGAAATTGGATTAAACAAGGACTCTTTTTCACTGAACATTATGCCAGGTTTCAGTCATGTACAAGCATGTGAAAGTGGTACCTTAGTTGAATATAGAAGTAAAACAAGTGCAACTCGAACCGAAACAGAAGTTGAAAGTCAGAATAAATATGTACTCAAAGGTCGTTTACCCAAACATGTAAATGTTTCAAAGGAAAGTAAGGAATTACAAGATATGGGAGGACAATATCAGTTTTTCTCTGAGGCTGTTAGAGCAGATATAGACAAATGTGGCGTATTTGTACGTGGAAGAGAACTTGTTAAACCCATCTGGAGCCTGGAGTTATCTCCAATTAATGAAGTGATTAAAAGCAAACTCTCAGACTTGGGTTTTAAAAGACCAAAACCTGTGCAGGCATTTTCCTGGCCACACATCTTTCGATGCTGCAACAGAATTGTTGCCATATCATCCCCAGGAACAGGAAAAACACTTGCCTTTTTACTGCCTATTATGACCAAAATTCTCCAGCCAGATTTATTTAAAGATATACCTCTTGGGCGTGGGCCTTTAGCTTTAGTGCTATGCTCATCTTGGAAAAGAGCAGTGGGAGTTTATGATCAGTTGAGGGAACTGTGGCCTGTAGATTCAGAGGAAATGAAGACTGTTGTCATCCATGCTGGTGGGCAAGAGAAAAAGGAGCAAGAAGTTCAGCTTTTAAATGGCTGCAAAATGCTTATTGCAACACCCCACTGTTTAATACGCATGTTAGAGGCAAAGATAACTGATCTTGAAAGGCTTTGCTACTTTGTTCTAGACAACATTGATATTTTGGCTGAACAGTTTGTAGAACTTTTACGAAAGCTGATGACAGAATTTGGTAAAGTGTTGGAATGCAGAGCAACTACAAAAATAGGCAAAGGCTTTACTACAGTACCAACTCAAATAATTGCATGTGGTGCCCAGTGGAGCAGGGGTGTTAGGTCATTTGTGGAAAGCTACATGAATCTCGACATGGTTATAATCATCAGCTCGAAAATTGAAGCAGCCGTCTATGCAGCTGTCAGGCAGGATGTAAAAGTTGTAAGTAAGGCTGGTCTTTCACTTGCCTTATCTAGTGCTATAAAAAGTCTTGATCCGTCCATCCGCAAAGTTCTTTTGTTTGTAGCAGATGAGGGAGAAGAAACGTCGAACAAGGACATAGAAAAAGTCGATTCCTTAGCTTCGTTTACTGTTGCACATGTAAGAAAAACGGATGAAGTTGTCATCTTTAATGATAGTATGGACAACCTTGAAATCCGTGATAACCGAGAAAAGTGGTTCAAAGGCTGTTCATCTCCAACAGGCCGAATGTTCATGGTGACTCATGATAAATGTTTTGATAAACTGGGTGTAACTGATGCTGATTGTGTCATACATTGGGATTTACCCAAACGTCTGAAGAACATTTTTGGAAATAGGCTGCAGTGTATGGAAGACCACTACCCTGGGTTTGAGGGTTGTGTTGATAAAAAGCAATTGAATGTGCACATTAATGCCCAAAAATGCATGCAAGAACTACGTTGCTTATCAATTGTTTTCATCACGGAAGAATGCGAACAACAAGGCAAATTTTTTCTTTGTTTATTGGAAAGACTGCAGCAGGTGGTTCCTGCCGAATTGCGCCTGTTTGTAGAAACAACTGAGAAAAATCAAGAAGCGAGCAAGGATCAGAGAGAACTTTGTAGCTACCTAAAAGCATATGGAAAATGCCAAGACTCTCTTCATTGCAAGTGTAGACATCAGCTATATGAGTCGCTAGACAAACCTGGAGTGTTCTCTTCTTATATTGCTCTGCCTACATCAGGAGAAGTAAAAGTATTAATCACACACATTGAAGATGCTTCCAGATATTATGGACGGCTACTAGAACATCGCAGTAAGAACAATATTATTAAGAAAATCCCGTCCCAGTATCAGCAGTTGAGTTTTGATTTGCAGTTGCATTATGTTGTAGATACTCGGTGCACACCACATTCTGAGCCACAAATAGGTGACTTGTGTATTTCTAAAGATAACAATGGCATTGCTAAGCGTGTTAAAGTTGTTGCATTTGCTAAGGACTCAAAAAGTTGTGTGGTGCACTATGTAGATGAGGGCATGTTCAGTGAGGTTAAGGCAAACGGGTTGCTAACTATGCATGATAAATTTAAACTGGTGCCATTCCAAGTAGTTGAAATCTATCTAGCTAATATAAAGCCTACTGATGATGACATAGACTGGCCTCCAGCTGCTCAAGAAAAAGCATTAACATTGGTGAAGGGACAGCACCTTGATGGGAAAATTCTTCTATCATTAGGCAATATTCTGTGGCTCAATCCTTTGGTAAAACGAACTTACCTATCCGACATTAAGACTTATATTAATGATTATAATGTATGTTCACAGTTATTGAGATCTGGGCTTTGTGTTCAAAACAATGACCATATCACATTGTTACGCAATATATGCAAAGGTGTTATTGCTCTGCCTGAGCAGCATGTTACCAACAGCGAGCTCTCGCTACCAGAATCTGTTGCTGAATTACCTGTTAATGAGTGTATTGCAGTGTATGTGTCAGCTGTACATGCTCCTGACCACATTTTCATACAAAAAGCTGACACTGCAGATGAATTGAATTCTCTTATGCAAAAAATGAATACAGAAGAAATCAATTCTCGCCAAAGAATTTTAAATGTAGCTGAAGGCCTGTTATGCTTAGCTGTAATGCCAACTGAAAATCAGTGGAATCGTGGACGCATTATAAATATTTCTAAAGCAGAAAATGGCGTGCAAGAAGTTGAGGTATTTTATGTGGATTACGGTGACACAGAATTCGTCGCTATTGATGATCTGCGGCCAATTACTCCTGCAGAATTGGAATTGCCATTTCAAGCCATTGAATGTGCATTGGCAGACATTTTGCCAGTTGATGGTGGCGAGTGGACTGAAGCCAGTTCTAATGCTCTATGGGAATCAACTTTGAATGAAAATGGAACTAAAATGCTCTTGACAGCAGTAGCCACTAACTGCTCAAGTGACATCAGTCAGTTTACTAAACAACCAATTTACAACGTACAACTGAGCAACAATATGCGTACTGATGGCATTGTTTTTAATCATCATCTGATATCGCTGGGCCATGCAATTCCCAGCAACAGTTTACTGCAGAAATTGTTTCCAGTTTCTGCACAGCACTTAATTTTGTCATTACTAAAAAGTAATGACATTAGTGTTAAGATAAAATTAGCCAATGACATTAAAAAAGCTTTTGATCACAATCCATCTCAACAAGAATGCGTGCAAGTTTTTTGCAGGCTATTCAAATTTTGCAGTGAAGAACAGCTGCATTGTTTTCTTCTTCAAACATTATGTGACTTAATTACTGAAAAATTTGTAAGCTGTGAAATTTTCATGCAGGAAAAATTTGTAAGATCAATGAGCACATTTCTGGCTCAAGCAAGAAATTCGGAATCAATAGAATGTGTCACAAGACTGATATCGTACCTTACAGCTACTTCAGATTTTTGTGCATGCATACAGGACAGTAGCTTGCTCGTTGACATGTGTTTGGTGTTGAATGTCTATAGTAATACGGAAATTATTAAAAACACACTGCAAGTGCTGAAAAATCTGGTTGAAAATGATTCAAGAAACTGTTTATCAATTAAACATGCTGGAGGTATAACAGCTATTTGCAACTTGCTTTTTGAAATTGATGATGAGTCTGTACTTGAACAGATTGCATCAGCTTTAGAGAAATTAGCTGTGTCATACGACAACAGAGATGAAGTTGCAAAACTAGGTGGAGTAAAAGGGCTGATTAAAAAAATGCAAATTACAACAAACAGAAAATTTCTTAGAACGGGTCTGCATGCTTTAATACAACTTGCATGGGAAAACCAGGAGAACTGTGAGACAATTTTACGCATTTTTTCATCAGGCTTAAGAGATTTCCATGATGAAGTAATTCAGAATGCAATGCTGGACGTGCTGTTAAAGATATCGTTTAATGGCGACATTAACGATGGTTCGCTTGAGGAAACTGGTGAACATATGTCAGAATTTAAGTTAGTACGGCAGCTGATGGCAATTGTTTTACAACAGCCAGGACTTTGTACTGATTTGCTCAATGAATACAGTGAATTTCTTCCACGAGACTTGCAAACCAAATCTAGTGTCATGGAGGTAGCCTCTGTCAGCAACAGTGCCACTAATACAAATACTGAGCATGTGAAAGGAACTACAAACGATGGGTCATGGTATACCCCAGAATGTAAGTGGTCACAACGGGGCCACCTGATTTTAATTTCAGTTCTGTTACATGGAGTTGAGAAAGAATCATGCAGTTTGGCCATCGATGATCGCAATCTTAATTTTGCAACAAAAATCAGTGACAAAAGATATAAAATGCAACTGTCATTGTATTCTTCAGTCATTTTGCAAAAAATGGATGTTTTAGGTAGGGAAGTGCTACTTTATCTTGACAAAGGAAATGATTCTAAGTGGCCACGGTTATGTAGCATGAAGAAAAAATTGCCAAACGTCTCACTAGATTATGACAGACTTGAAAGTTCTGATTCTGAATCTTGTAATTGGAATAGCAAACCAAAAAGGCCAAAGAAAAGAAAAATGACTGCTAAGAAATTGAAAGACTTAGCCGCAGATATTGAAGCAAATTCTGGTGATAGTGACAAGTTATTAGATGATCAGGAAGGAGTACCAGGTGGCCTGTATGATGCTGGTAATGTTTGGAAGCCTGAAGATGTTGATAGTGATGTAGCGTCCACCTATTCTACTGACGGCATGGTTGATCGGGATGAGCACAACTATTTGGATTAAGTGTGGTGGGGCAACTAAGTGAACTGTAATATAATACTGATTGTATTGATTTAGATATATCCCACTTTTGCTGTAGAATTTTACTGAAGTCCTGTTGACGGGCTTCTATAATAGTAATCTTGTTAATAATGCTACTTTTTTGTGCAGCAAAAATCAGGTGAGTTTGTGTTTCAACTGGGGACCTCTTAGATTGTGACTTGGAATGTGCACGCAGTATTGTGTAGCACAGAATACCCACCTCAGCATAAGTGAGCTGAGATGCTACTGACAGAGCTAGGAACAATAACAGTTATTTCACAGCCCGCTGAGAAATTTTTGTCATGAACTTCATAGCATTTATGTGTTTTATTGTTTGTATGTGTAATTGTGTAATACTGCACATTTTGCATATAAAGTGGTTTAGATATATCATGTACTCCTGAGAGCAAGGATTGCTTGTAATGAGGGAGTCGATATCGTTAGTATAAAATGACGTGTTCGTGCATTGTTTTTTCCATAATTAATCACAAATGCTTTGCACTACATGATGGTATTTTTTCATTAAGTTGTGCTAGATTCAGCTAGTATTTTATCATTCTTTGTACAATTAGTAAATGGATTCTGTAGAGTATTATCGAAATACTGTAAGAGCATTCATGACATACACTGTGCTGCATTTATTATAGTTTTGTAATAATGTTTGAGGCTGGTAAAAATTAATAAGAACCCTTGTAACTTTTCAGTTGTTTTCTTTTTTTAAGTTAATGACTGGCAATGTTTTGCTTAAATTATAGATATTTAAGTACTGTTTTCTTGCTTTGTTGAATAATATTAAGCTATGCAGTTGAAAGATTTTTAATCATTTTATAATATAGCTAAATGTTTTGATGAACTTCTTTATACTCGTGACCAAACTAACATTTGTGTAAGAATTTTTTTGTTACGAGTCTTTTTATACGGTAACTTTTCTATTGTTCACAAATGTAACGCACACTTATTTAAATTTGTGTAAATAAATATAAATCTCTGTGTACATTATAAATGTTTGAGTAAGGTTTTTTGTAACAGCCTTGGCTGCATGCAATAATTGTGCTTTAAATTTTTAATTTTTTTTACCAAACTAGGTAGGAAAATGAGTGGGCTTCTTATAATTATTTTTGCCAACTAGACCCAGTCTGTGTTAATGCCATACACAGTATTATTGGATATTTTCAATTTTCTCATAATTTTCAATTGTCTCATAACGTTTAGGTGATAAAAGTTAATTTTATTAACTTGAAATCTCAACCAGATCAATATCAAAATTACTTGCATTAGTGAAATTTTTGTGTTGTGAGATTCGGGAGATTAAAGTTTTATATTTTTTCTAATTGATCCATTTGTGTTTTTCATTTTGTGCAATAGCCTGCATATAAACTATTAAAAAATAAAAGGTGATTGAAATACTTTTTTGCAAAACATCTAAAGTATAAAACCGAACAATTAACCACAACAGGGATTAGCAGGGTTAGGAGATCGAATACTTATTAAATACTTGTTTTTGTGCGCAAAATGAGACAACTGTATATAGCATGCCGATGTCTCACTCACAAATCTTAGGTTTACAAAATTACACGTTAACTGAAAAAGAAAAGCTGTTAGCTGTTTAAACTCTTTCGCTATAGAGACTTGCAAAGACGTTAGTCAAATATGGCGAAGAAGCTCAACAAATGGAAAATGGACCGAACACACATCACCTCTCAAGCGACCTTTGTTTCTTCGTCATGAGACTATAATTATGAGTCTTTTTCCAATGCTTTATTCCCGCGTTTTAGCTTGAAGTTTTCCTGTTTATCAAACATTAGTTTTCGGCACTGACGCACAACAGATTCAGTGTGAAAACTTGTTTACCAAGGCTAGTTTCTATGAGTCAAATTAACCTAATAATTAGTGCGTAATTAGAGTACTATTTGATTCGGCTCGCATGATAGTTACTGGTTTTGACACAGTTTCGAGTCGAGTGTCTCTTCAAACCGATCAGCTTTTTTCGAAACTAACTGTTCGTCAAAATCTGGTGCAATTATTATTGGAAATTTTCGATAAAATAATTTTTTGAACTTTCTTGTTTCAAAATTTCGTACACATATGAAAAGAATAGACCTACATAAACAAACATTCCTAGAAAAGAACATAATTTGCAACTAGTTTTCGTTTATTGACACCGTAACTCATTGAAACTGCAAAGAGCAATTCTACAGATCAGTATTTTTGTTAGCAAATTTTATAATCCACTATTTAAACAGTTTTTGTTATAGTAGCAAAATTGACGTGAAAATTGCGTGTAAAAGGCGTGTGTGGTGGCGTGATAGAAGAAAAGAGCAAAACATTAAACTCAGCCAAATTTTCATGTGTTTGCAGAAGTCACACTACTCATAGGTCACTGGCTTATGGTGGAATTTTTGGCTTTCAAAATTATGTGGATATAGGTGCAGTTAACTACATCATGAACTCATCGTTCGTATGCCGATAGCCTGATCTAGACGTATATAAAAAGTGTGATGTTATTGCTTATCAAGCCAGAACTGACCAAACGCTGAAACAACGAAATCCGAAGTTATACAAACTTTACATTAAATTTATGGTTTGGGCTAGGCTTGTAATACCAGATTATGACAAATTTTCGCAAAATTAGACTCAATACGTTACACGGGAAATTTATTTGCATTCTTAATTACGAGCCAATTGTGAGGGAAGTCATGCTACACAGATCATTGGTTACACGTTATAATGTCATTCATTACCACATTTCTAGGAAAAGTGTGTAGAACAAAAACCAAGGAACAAAATTGGTGAAACCTTTTGCTGAAAATTCTCATTAGTAAGGTAGTGGCTTCGCATCACACTTCCTTGGACCAAGTCTTTAAAACATTATACTAGTTACAATTTATATAGTAATTCATAATATAACTTTAAACACTTAATGATTTTTGTAATATGTCAATATACACATATTTTGAATTACTTTTTTATACTGACAACGCCCATTTGAACTTGCAAAATCACAGAAACCAGATTAGGGCTTGAAGATGCGTCCCTTTAATTCCTAAATAAATTTCATTTAGTCTTCATTATTTTATTGCTGTGGCTGCTAGACGACTGCTAGACAGTGAAGACAACACGAGAATTGAGAACACGGCCGAACGAGACTAAGCTTGAACTGTGGGCTGAAATGACCCATACAAACGCATTTTTTCACCTCTTGAAAAGAATAACCTATACCGATCCGTCACGAATTAACATAATCCATGCATGCTCCTTGGTTTTTTGATCATTATCCTATCCTAATCCCTGTCAATGATTCAGTATCTGTGGGATAGTGAACGGATTTGTCTGTCACGCAGCGACTGCAAACAAACGCTGAAAAGGAAGCAGCTTGTTTGACAATATTTAAAAAACTTTAATCTTGCGAGACAAATTTGTTATTCTTCCGGAAAGTGAAACAAAATCATGGCTAGAAATGGTTTAAAAGAGGGAGGGGCTATTTGTCAAAACAAACAAGTATAACGTTGAATACACCATAAATCTTCACAGACATTACAAGATGAACAAAAATGGGGGAATGTCGAACGAACGAAAAAATAAATGTGGGGATTAAATAAGTGGACGACGTAATGAGAAAAGCGAATTAATATAAATTAAAATAATACGTTATTGACTGTAGACGAAGGGATACTCGAGAAGAGGGAATAAATGAAATGAAAGTTATGCGTTATTGACTGTTGTTAATCATTGTTAGTTTAACATTAGTTTAGGTTTTATAAGCTTTGTTCCTATAAAAACTTTAGGTTTAACAAACACCGTAGAACTTGAGCTGCCACATTATTAACGTAGTATTCTGAAGAAATTCACTTTGGCATGTCTGTATATGTATTCCGTAATCTCTGTAAATATTTCTGAGACACGCGTATAATAATTATGTAACAGGTCAGCAACTTTTAATGTTTAAATTCTACAGCATGTAGACTCAGCTCGCTCAGCTGATTAAACTAAACTGCTCACCTGTTAGTCTTGTTACATAATTATCACGGATTTTGTCTATCAAATACCTTATCTGACACCACGCAGAACATTCACGCAGTATAAGTGACAGTGAGAGTTTAGCAAGAAATTCATAGACTTTCTATTAATATATATTTCGCTTGTTATTGGGTTATTTTATAGTTTTGTCATTAAATAAAGCTAGATATCAAACCACATCAAGCTTGGATAATAAGCCAACAATATATTGGATCGCTACTTTAAGCTAATGTAACGTTATGCTTATAACGTTTGTTTGGTGTGCTTGCTACTGTCCACCTACTTACCTACATATCTGCCTGCCTGCCCGCTTGCTTGCCTACCTGCTTATCTAGTATCTACCTACCTATCTGCCAGCCTACCTACTACATGTTACTTATCCACCTACGGTTTATGCCTGACTGCTGCTACTGTCATGCCTTCCTGGTCCAGTTTGCCAGTTCCTGACTGACACACGTCTCTTTGCATTAAAAAACACATTCATACAACTACAGATACCCTGTTCAGAAGTTCATACATTTGCGTTTTTCTTGCATTCAGTTTAGCATGACATCGTATTAAACATTTATGGTTGCTGACTTTTGGCGTATAAAAGAATATCCTATACAGCTATTATAATTATTTTAAGATTTTTATTCTTATGCGCAGTGATGTGAACCCGTCTGGAGCTGAACTCTAGAAACGCTGTAAAGCATAACCAATATTACCAATATTGTTAGTTAGATTAGGCGCTTACAAATCTTTTTCTGCCACTGCTCAAAAGTCAAATTAAAACGATAAACTCTAATCAGAAGAAAGCAAACGAGGTTGAAAAATGAAGTCGCTAAACTTTACTTAACCGAATAGCACTAATGACTTGGCCTTATTTTTGTGCAGAGCAGAAAAAAATAGTTTCTTTTCTCTGTTTCAACTTGTATCACTCATTTAACGAATAATTATATATAGCTAAAGCACAGACATAAAGTGGTTTTAAGTGATCTGACCCCTTTAAATGACTGCTTAATTTTCCTTACAAATCCACAAGTTATTGCTTCGAAAAATTAATTAGGTTTGTAACTGACATAATGCCATAGTAACTTTGGCATGCAAAGTCGCTTTTAAATGTTATACTAAAACAAAAATCTAGTTTGGTTTGTATTTTAATAATTTCAAAGTGCTTAAACTTGAAATAGCGCAGAAGCAATTTTTAAAAAAACCTTCATAAATTTCCAGGAAGAAATGGGATAGAAGTCTAAACGAATTGATTTGATTTGTAAGCAATGGTTTACAGTGGTAAGGCATATAAGTACAATTACCCTAGAATGAAGTCTCGTGATTATATTATGGAACCTATTAAGGAAGGCAATGATAAGTATTTCCCTTCGTCAGAGACCCACATGAAGTCGATGTAAGGAATAATTAATGTGTCTGTTTACAAATTATAGCTTCATGAAAATATGCCGAGGTTGCTCGGTTTTAATAAGCAGTTCGAAAAGTGGGAATTTTTAAAGCTGGTAATCATGTACTGCTGTACTACAACTATAGCTACATAGTAAATGATACCTGTCACTGTTCTTTGAACGATTTGTCAAATCACGCACGGCTTTACAGTGTGCTGAAACTAGCTAGTAGTAATACTTATACCCGACACCCCGGAAGAGACTGAGGATACTATAAGTTCATTACGATACGCCCAGTAATTGCGCCTCGATTAGGCAAAGCAGAAAGTGACTTGTGGAACAATTTTTCATGGCACATTAGCATTCTTAAATAGTATTTTTCGAAATGTTTTCGATTTATAAAATTTGATATAATTAGAAGTAATAGATTTATGAATTGATGAAAATAGTTACCTAGTTATTGATGTACTGTACTTTTTAATACAAATGTGTGTACAACACATAGTGAACAAGCTAAAGTACACACTAAGACGTCTTCTTTTCCACGTGTCGTCTGTTAGGTCAACAGAGACTTCCTTGACAAGCGATTCACCTTCAAATTTTAGCTTGTAAGTTTCGAAAAGTAAACAAGTGGTCATTTTGGACGGAGATTAAAAATAATTGAGAAAAAAAGAGTAGCTTATATAAAAATATAATGGATATGTCTATAGTATGTATACGTAAAATGCTAGAACTTGACATAGATGTAGTCTCGGTACACGGGCATGCAATACGAGGTGACTGGACCGTCGCTTAGATTAAGCCTATCTATAATCGTAAAACCGGCAGTATCGCGTTCAAATATAGTTGACTGATCCAGGTAATTGGTTTAACACTTCGTACTGCTGATATTTGATTAATTGGTCAAGATTAAGTGTATAGTATTTTGTTTGATTGCTATTGCATACAATTTGCAATAATGTCAACGATTTAAGCTACATTATCATTTTAGTAACAAAGTCTAACGTCGATTAACATAGGCTAATGTAACAGCTTAGTCACAATTTACAGAGAAAGTTTGACGTTCGCTGATAACAAGTTACCGTGACACAAGGAACTGTTCAATTTCAGAAGTGACACAGAAAAATCCTAGCTATACAACGATATTCATTGTTCTAGGCAACTATAAAATCTAAGAATTTACCAGTCTAGACAGTCTTAAATTGAACTACATAAAATCAGTCGTCATCACAGTCATCGTAATCATCAGCTTCGTCGTTAAAACTGTCATTATCTGTCATAATAGTCATCGCCGTAATCGTTATCAGTAATACCGAATCAGTTTTCACAGCAAAAATTGCACATGGGAGAAACCAGCAAGGACAACGACCTGAAAATTTTATGAGCACTTTTATAGTAAACCGACCGCCATATATAAATTCCGATTTTTTATTACCAAAGTTTATTAGCAGGCGTATTCACTACTTTCAATCTCCGTGAACGAGCAACTCTATATATTCATGACTTGCTATACAAAAGTTTGATTTTTAATTGCAAATTTGATTTTTATATGGATGATCTTTTTTAATAGCCTGAATTGTGTATTTTTGATTATTACTTTACTGTTTCTAAAGTGTAAGTAAGTAGCATTCCAATTAGTATTTGTTGACATTTACACCTCTTTGCGATACTTTTTGTTTGTCCTACCCTCTACATAGGAAAATAATTATGTAGTTTCGTATCGATAACTGGGCCACTAACTTACACCCTGAGATATCCGGCTGCCTAGATATCATCTAGCATTCAACATGGAAGGTATTCTATACTGCTGATTAACCCGCCTTCTAATAACGACCGTGAGCTTCACTTCTTTGACTTTTTACAGGTGTGTCATAAAACATTCTCTACGAGTCCATTCTATACGAGCAGATCGTAAAAAGCTGTTCAAACGAACAAAGACATTATAGCGCATCTCGTCTAATAAGCTGAGACTTGCATAGTTAAAATTTATAATTTAACGTTTGCGTTTTTAAACAATAATCACTAGATCATTATAATTGCGTCCTAATAAGTCCATAGTTTAGTTTATGTTATGTAATAATTTTAAGAGATACATTTTGACAACGAAGTTGTTGTTTTTCATTAACAGTATCACTATGACAAAATCTTCAGTATTTATTATGTGTGTATTAATCACTATTTGGTATTAATTAGATTTTAACTGCGAAAATAATCACCCTCATAAGAACCCGCACGATGGACAGTTACACATGTAATTCAAACAACGCACGCTAAACTTTATTATACTCATGGATTTTCGGACTCAGCGCAAGGACTTTGAGTAGTTTTTAGTACAAATTGATAAAAAAATTAATTAAGGAACAAAAAATTTTCGGACTCTCAAGAATGCATCAAGCTGCAAGCGTTGAAACAGTAGGAGTTCGTTCAACTCAGAAGGCGCTCTCTGCACACAGGCACCTAGAGCATGCAATTAAAAGAACGTCATTTTCTACACCTTTGAAGTGGCGACTGCTCCTATTAGTAAACCCCGCTGGCATCACACAAAATGTTCGTCAAGTTACCGAGCGTATTTACTTACACAAAATGCTGGTAAATTCCCTGATAACTGTAGTAACTAGGTGTGTTGGCTGCTACTGTCAAAATGTCAATCAATCACGTACTTTCGACTTTATGAAAGTCGAAGGTGAAAGTCTCTTATAAGACTAGTTCTTATTAAAATAGAATAAAAAACCAAAACGAAAAATGATCTATTGTTTACAACCTAGCAGCAAAAGAACGTAACGTGTTAACGAACGAGCGTGCTTGTATACTTCGTAGAGCTCGGGGTACAAAATGTAAAAAAACAAGACGTAACAAACGATTCTTAACAAACAATTTTTGGTCCAACTAGCCTGCTGCTTATGCAGTAAAAATGGTTGCAACGGAAACGCAGGGCAAAGCTTCTAATTTCGCGAAAGGAATTCAAAAGAATAACGCAACCTCACTAAATTAAATGGGGATTATATACACAAACTCTTCCTTAACAGTTAGAAGTGTTTTAATTTATGGGCCGTCCGCGCGGTCATTCAAAACACTGTCATTTTTCAGTTTGTCAGTGTTCACGGGCCTGTGTGACTGTGTGAACACTGAAACTCACAGCAAAACTTGTATGTCATTTAAGTTTGACCATATCAAGCTCGCTGTCACTAAAAAAATCAACGAATTATTAGCAAAAAGCACCTGTATTTCATAAGTGTGCGGAAATTTCCGTAAATGACTCTATGAAGATGGAGACAGGAGTAAAGAATGTATAGTACGTTTACAGACTTGTAGGGGGGAAATGTACAGGTACATTAGCTACTTGCACTCGTATTGCGGTGACCAACCTGCGACAGCACAAACTGTGGTGCTTTGACAACTTTCCCTTTCTGCATTAGAGGTAAAACATACTTGGTGTCATCCCGGATATAATTGAAAAAGTCCTTTGCGCTTCTGCTCTCAATTCTTAGAATATCTAATAATAATACCTTCCTGTTTCGTTTCTTTTACGTAGCCGCTTTTTTACCCAAAGGTTCTTTTTCTTCTGATTTCGTTTTCGCTTTTCAGATGCACGTGCTAAAATAAAGCTCGTTTTCATAAAAACGATTTTGGTTCTACGAAGAGAACACCTCTTCCATAAATAGTTAAAATAGTGAAATAAATAGTGAAAACCGATCATCCAGACAGTCTGGTGTTTTGAATGTCAGCATTTTGGCTGCCAGTGTTTTGAGGGACCGTGTATATGACTATAGGCATTATCCTAAAGTATTTATACGTTAACATTTATACTCATAAACTATAAACTTCTTGGAAATAACAAGAACTTACTCCAACATAATCGCCATTGACAAAAACTTGGGGGATCTCCGGTTGTTGGTCTAGTAGTAACCGTTCCTTCAGTTCCATCTGTGCTTCCTCGTTCACACACAAGTCTCTTTCCTCAAACCTAACCATTAACGTCCGAAAAATATTCCTGCAAAAATTTCATTTTTTCTGAAAGTATAGCACTTGATCAGTCAATGATACAATTCTAAGAATATGGAAAATGTCCACTGAGGAGAAAAATGGAAGATACCATGCACTATTACTAAACGCTTCAAAAGAAAGTTCTTGGTTTTTACATAAATGATAGCTTTTGATCGATTTTTATCATTTGGTATCTAAGCCTGTAAATTCTCTAAAAGGTTACTTTCACACTATTTAATACATTTCTCGTTTTTGCTGCGGTAACATTTGCAAAAAGTACAAAAATAACACTGCAAAAGTGGCAAAATAAGAAATGTTGGAAGCATTTTTCTTGGCAAAGTGGATTTTACCGGACAAAAATGGTTAATAAACTCCACATCAGCTATGCAGCGAACCCTTAGCGAAACGAACTGAACTAAAAAAAAATTGGTAAATTTCCAACTACTTGCGAAGGCTAACTGCGACTTGCTGCCCTAGGCTCACGCACTAAACCAATCGGTCGGTCAGCAATGACACGTGAAACAAAGAAATGTATCTTGACTTACAAAAGTAAAATAGCTAGACCTAGTGGTCTTAAATTTTAATACTCAGACTGTCAAGTCACAGACCAAAAGTACTTACCTAACTTTTTCACACTGTTCAAAAGTTTTCCGCCTCACCCTTAGACTGGTCGTGTAAACCACAACTTTTTCTTGCTCCAAAACTTGGAAGTTTTTCTGAAAATCAAAAATATCTTTCTTAATGTCTTTACGTGTTTTTTACTATACTGGGAATTCGTGTAATAAGCACACATATAATAATGTGCTCTATAGCCCCAGTAATTGTAGGATTCCTTGTACATATTTGCTTAATTAGTCTTAAAATTAAAAATATACCTTTAATAATAATTGCTGCAATAGTTAAAATGGTTTGCTAAAACAAAGTTTTATAGACGAAGAAAAGGCGTATAATAACCACATATATAGTAATGTGCTCCATAGCCCCAGTAATTGTAGGATGCCTTGTACATTTGCTTAATTACTGTAGTACTAAAATTAAAAATAAAGCTTTAATAATAATTGCTGAAATAGTTAAAATGGTTTGCTAAAACAAAAGTTTTATAGAAGAAAAAGGCGGAGTGGTCACAATGTCTGTTTGGTTATGGTAGTTAAGCGCTACGGAGCCTCGTTAATGAACGCATGGGTGACCGCTAGGAAAACTGTTTCTAAGCGGTTTAATTTGTCCCGTACTGTCCCGTCTGTTTACCTAATTAAGATAAAATGTACGTAACTCGAATGCGGCTAAAATACCTCTACCGGTTCAGTGTGTCATCTTGAAGGATTTTTTTTTTGATAATGAGCTAGATTTCGATCCGAACACAACTATGTATTCAACATTATTGTCAGGTTTTAGCGCACAATTTAGTTGCAAAGACTGTGTAATATGATTTCAGACTGGTCGCTCGGTGCAAAGAAATTTCAAGTCAGAAAAATTACTAAATACTAAGATGTGCAAAATGCTACATTATTTTACAACTGACCCAGCGTCCATAACCTTTCTGGTGATGAAGGGCGATGAAAATATTTCAGTAGAGTTTCACAAGTAATGCTAAATTGTATTGACAAAACAACCAAGATAACGTTTTAAAATGCTAACAGTAATTTTATTCCTCATTCCTGAAATACTTTGTATAAAATGTAGGAATAAGTTTATGGTAAACTTAATAATCCCTCGGTGCTAGAATCACATCGCCCCATTCAAATGGCCACGCTTAATTAAGTTTTAAATTGTTACAATTTTACCTTATTTGCGTATGCTGTTAATCCTAAGTACCGTGGTGTCTATTAACTGTTGTTAATATAACAATATGAACGCGGCAATGAAAGGAAGGAAATAAGGGATTTTGGGCAGGTGAGTAACCTGTGTGAATGTCGCTAAGATAATTGCATTTATACATATATGGAAATGAATTCCGCGATTCGAGCGGGCAGTGAAGGCTTTTGCAATTTGAAGAGTGAAACTCTTCCAATTTACCACTTACATTCTTATGTAATTTTATTATATTTCATTGTATTCCTTATGAATTTATCCGTTTAGCTCAAATCTAAATTTGATATATTGTGCTAGTCACAGATGGCGCATAAATTTACTTCACATTCTGCTAAACAGGAAAGGCGTTCATTAAGCAATGGAGCGTTCCTATTTTTAACAAACAACTTTATCTGTGGGTTTGTGCTTTAAAAAGCTGCAGCTGGGCTACAATTTTTGTCGTATAAAGCTCCAAAATTGAAGATGGTGTCCAGTCACAGTGAACAGTGACATCAGGTTAAAATGTCGAGGTCACCAACCAGTTAATGATTACTTAAGATATAAAATTTGATAACTTGACAAATACACGAGCCGGTGTGTTTAAATTCACAAGAAAAATATTTCAATGTTTATATTTTCGTGAAACCCGACCTTCGTCAGTCGTCGCAGGTCAAAGATCAAATGGCAGTCCTAGACTTTTTTACTGCAACAATGATGTTGTGAATGCTATATAATGGATATGAATACGAAGTTCCGAAACTTGTTTGAAGAAACCAAAAGCAGAGCACATTAAAGAAACCTTGTAAAAACTATGAGAAGTTGAACAATCAAACTTGGAGGATACGGAGGATACGCGTTTAATAACTTGGTGTGGGATACACTTTTAATAACTTGGAGAGGGATATACCTTTAAGATCTTGGAGAGGGATACACCTTTAACAACTTGGAGAAGGATACACCTATAATAACTTGGAGAGGGAAACACCTTTAACAACTTGGTGGGGGATACACCTTTAACAGGTTGGGGATACGCCTTTAACAACTTGGTGGGTGTACATTCGAATAGGTTGAACGGCGAATTTTTTAAAAACTGTATATAGATAAAAAGCCAAACATTGGTGAATTGTAGTACCAGACCGGAAGATCAAACTTTAGTGGCGCATTCGGTGAATTAGAGTGGGTGATTAATAGTCAAAAAACAATTGTCTGAAACCACAACAAGATTAAACAAACAGCAAATTGAAAAAGGCTATTTGGAGCAGACAATTGACATATAATATGATCTGGCAAAGATTTTTATCTCTCTTCTTGCGCATCTCATGCAACTTGCCAATAACGCAGCAGTTCAACGCGTTACACGTCTAAATGATGCTTTTTGATTTTGATTTTGGCTTGCGTTTTAAAACTGTAGTTTAATTCTGGTTATAAGACAATCGATCATTTTCATTCTACTTGATTATATCTAAACAAGAGAACGATATAAGTTAGATAAAAGTGCATCTGTTGACACAGAGAACTGCACAAAGTAAATTTCCTCTTAAAATGTCCTCATTACCATGATACATGTTAAGCGAAAATTAAGCTTGGCGTTCATAATTGCTATAACCAGCACGGCGAACTATAACCAGTCTACTCTGTCAATCATGCTGTGTATTTGGTATAGTCAGTTAAATGTCATGACACCCAATTTAAATTCTACATTATTCTAATTACCTAGATTTTATTGACAATGTTACAAATGTTAAAGTGGGAGAAGAAATTGAGTACTAGAAACAATGTGATGTGATAATGAACTTGTTCTCAGAATTTGTGCTTTGCGAAATTTGATCTTATAAGAACTATAACATTATTGCGCTTTTTAGAATTATAAAAAAATCTCTGGTCTTCGTAGTCAAAAAAATTTGTTTATCCTTTCGTTTTTATCCGCAAGAGTAGGATTTTTTATCATTATCAAATTTTCTACTTCTCAGTTCATGTTAACTCGCAAACGCAAAGGGCTAGAAACACGAAACGTACAGGGTAAATTAATGGGTATGAGTGTTGGAGGTGTTGTTGTGAACGGTAACATCGGTCAAAAGGTCAAGGACACTGAAAATCGGTGGTTTTTTTGGTTGCCATTCGACTCCTCCTAAGGCTCAGAGTTTTCATAGGCATTTGGGCAATGTGGGCCAGATGTGTACCGGGACTTTTAAAAAGGTGAGCATTTCGGAGCTGCCGATGAAGGAGCCAATAACATTGAATAACTCTAAAACTGTAATAACTAGAATCACGAAACTTGTGTGATAAACACCTGGACTAGGCGCTTAGACAACTGTGTTGATAAAAACTTAGCATTGTTTAAAAAGTGCGAGACAGTAGCTAAAGTGTGAAAATGGGGCAAATTACTTATTAGTCGCGAGCATCGTGTTCGCTGGTTAGTCACATTTGAGCTTAATAATCTTCAAAGTTGCAATCTATAAAGTTAACCACATTCGACCAGGTATAGTCCGTGTAAACACAGTGCCGGCGTTACACTCGTAGATTTGGATCTGAATTCATTCAGTCGTATTTCGTTGAAGTTCAGTCGGTGTGTAAAAAATACGTTGGAAAAAATGAACGTGTTTTTGGAATGGGTACCGCGAATTTAACATGTTGTGAATTTGACTTTAAGATAACTTTTTAGGGTTTTTATTCAAATGAACAAATAATTTGAATTTTATAAAGACATTAAGATGTTTTGATAATATTTAGTCCTAGGTTTGTTGGCAAGTGGCTAGGTAGTAGTTTCAGTCTCATATACGAGTCCGATGTGGGCATGTATGATGAGTGGAACAGCTGAATGATCATAGTGTGTGGTTTATAGCGAAGCTAAGAGTGTCAGTCCTGTTAGTAACTCAGCCTGACTGATAAGAAACTACTTTTGGTTTCTTCCGCTCTTCTGTCATACTTGCTCCATTAGTTTGTTCGGCCTCGTTGAGCAAGGATGCAAATTATTGCATCGTGACGAAAAGGTTCTGATCCTGTCATAATTGTTCTACAGTCACATCAGACACTGCCACTGAGTGCTTGGCTCTGGCTAATAGTGTGCCAACTGTACAAAATGCTTGAAAATGTTATTTTACCTCGTGTCATACATCTCCATCTCTATTGTCGCACATTAAAGTTACAATGTTGTCAGTTAAATGAGCGACTGTAATAAATGTTGTCATTTTTGGTCATTTTAACTGGTATAATTTGCTTGTAAGTACACACAAAAAAACTCGAAATATCCCTGGCACCAGCTCAGTGTGTAGCAGATCAACAGGAAGACCTCCCATAACGTTTAAATTAACAAAAATGCGCTATACGTTACAGTTCATGTACAGCGGCCTGACCTCGAATTCAATTTGTTTGCCATTATAACAATAGTAATTAGCGCGGTGGTAAAATTAACACCATGAAATTACGCCAAGTTTAACTCGTTTGAACATTTCCTAGTTACAAGTACAACGGGGTTTAACATCAGCTTTTGTTGACATAATTAGATTAAAGTGTGGAACGCGTGCACAACAAAAATCTCCCCATGCAGCTTGCTAACTTTATACTAGTTATATAACAATCGAGATTATCGATTGCCCCGTATAATGCTCTGACGCATATCAACTGCCTTCATTAATTTCCTCTTAATTAGATTCATTTTCAGCTAAATAAATGTTTCACGGCTATTAATTAAGAGAAATCTCTCTTATCATACTGTATTTATTGCAGATTATTTAGTATATTAACAGATAAGTGAGTAACGCTAGACCAGACCTTCTAGTTTGACGCCAGAATTATTTGTAATAAGTTTAAACTACGCTTGTTTTAAAGCTACATGCCGTCTTATTCTACCCGGCACATGTGTTTGGAAAATCATTTTTTGCAAAGTAGGTTTTTTAATTTAACACTCCAGCTTCGTTTCTTCCATCTTCTAAACTGAAATTTATCGGAAATGGTGAACTGAAAAGCATGACTATGAGGTGACACAGTGGTAGAGAGCAAGATGCAAGTAAAGGCCTCACTTGACGCTATATAGGCCTACAGCTTCTGTGGGTTTCTGAAGCATACCCATGACATTTCTCCGCAGCATAATAAGCTTTTGAGAAGGCGAACGTTATCTTTCTGCTATTTCAACTTCTCAGGCAAAAAGAAAAAACACATTTTGACAGCAGCATGAACAGCAGCTCTTCAAAAACAAATGAGTTGTCTGGTTTAAGACAGTTACTGACAGGTTACATTAGCTGAGATTATTTATTATTCATTCCTAGGATGAAAATTAAGTGCAAATGCATTCGTATATTTACTAGTCGGTTACCTCCTTTTAAGCACTGTCGTTTATAAGCATCAATTTTCCATACAGTAGCCCATAATTAATACTCATTGAAATGTCAAAACAGCTGGTGTTTGGATGTTTCTGTCACATGAAGGCATAATGGCCTAAATATCAACATCTCTTTATAGACAGGTGGGTCCTAATGCACCCACAATAAAAATTTAAAACAGGTGTTTATATCTGCAGTCGGGACCATTCTACTTGTTTACGAAAATAAATTTCGCCCACCAAACCGCTTAATAATAGTTAGGGTACCACTTCTATATAATGTACAATTAGCTGTCAGCACGACTCCTGCAGTACCATATAGAACAATACGCACTGTACACTGCTATACAGTAATTCGCATGCGTAGGTGATAACTGATAACGAAGAAATTCATAAGCAATAAATTCTGTCCGTGATTTTGTTAAGAAATAAAAAATTTGAAATATTCTAAAACTGAAAATAATCAAGCAAACTCATCTACTTGAACTAGATTCCACGAAATCCTGGTTCGCAAATTCGTTGATGAATTATTTTACGGACATTCAGCCGACTGCTTTCCCCCATCTAGTGGTCACTCATATTCGGTAAGCGCTTTGCCCGCAGCTTTTTAATAATAATAGTAATAATAATAATAACACTAATAGTAATAATAATACCAATATTTTATAATGATAATAACAAAAGTCTTTTATTTACAGTTAATAACTGTAATCACAGTCATTTTACATTACAAATGCACATTTTATAAAAAAATCACTTTGATTATAGACATTAATTTTAAATAAATGACCTTTATTATTATTATTATTATTATTATTATTATTATTATTATTATTATTATTATTATTATTATTATTATTATTATTATTATTATTATTATTATTATTATTATTATTATTATTATTATTATTATTATTATTATTATTATTTTTATTATTATTATTATTATTATTATTATTATTATTACTATTATTATTATTATTATTAAAAGTTGCTGAACATTTTATAAAACTATTTACATAACCAGCTTGGTGTTGCTGCCTTGTTGGCCATTGTGAAAGTATAACAGAATAACAGAAGACATGTAAAGAGGTACTAATTAAAGTAATAAATTCTAAAATTCATTTAGTGAACACTTTTTTGTGACACATTTAAATGGAAGACCAACAATTACAACATGCTTTGTGATTGACAGTCTTTACCTAATACACGTGCGCTGAATAAAAATATTTAAACTACTGTTCTATACTTTGAAACTTAAAGGTCTTGAACAGGTCTGATACTCTAGGTATGGTATCAAACACCACAATGAATTGAATTTAAAATAGCGTGATTACTGAACGATCAGTGTAATGACGTGCTAATCAAAAATTGCTTTATCAAGTCTCAGCAAACATCATTCGAAATTTTCAAAACGTGGGTCACAAGTTATTTATTAACGAAATTGGGCCACTCTAAATAAAATAATTGTAAATAATCTGTGCCTAAGCCCATTGATTATTGAATATAATGTAAGTTGCATCGCAGAAAACGTGTCCAGCTAGAGTTTCAGTCGCACTTATCTTCTAACAGACAAAGTACACAGTTATTATAATGTTTTTAAAAACTTATTAACATCTTGCAAAAAGAGAGCTCTCGTTCATAAATTAGTACAGCCATAATGTTGGCAAACATGTGTCAATTATTACATGTGCGATGAACTTTTAAGGTTATAAAACTTATACCTTTCTCGTTTCTTGACCAATCGTCTTAAAGGTCTCTATTCCCGCTCGGACTCGGTTTCGAACACCTCGGACAGAGCCAGAAGAGCTCGTGATGGCCACAGAACTGTCGTGATATTCTCCATCGATAACCGATTTACCCACAAACTCCTTCGAACTTTTCTTGTTCAAGTTTTTCAGTTCGTTCATATAAAACTTCATAGGATATGATTCAGCTAAATTTTCTGCTTGTCCATTAATTGTACGTCCATTGGCGGAATGACCATTAACATGTATTGTGGTCAAACCGTCTATTCCTTTTTTCAAGCCGTTTTTTATCTGTCTAATCTTCATTTCTGTGTTGTTGTAATCTATGTGTCCATTACCTGGAAAATCTTTATTGTTACCAGGTAAACTATTGAAATGCTTGGGCTTACTAACGAAGCCATTTTTACGATCTGCAAAGTGGCCGTTTATCTCAAGTTCATTCTTGTGAAAGGTTTCATCGTCAATGTGACCATTACTGGATAAGTGACCGTTCGAGATTCCGTAAGTGTGTCCGTTTTGATGACCGTTTATATGTCCGGAATGCGTGCATCCATTGACCTCTGCATATTTACCTGAATAACCGTTTTGTTCGGAATAATCGTTCTCATATGTGTCATCAATGTTGATGCAGTAAATGTTTCGTTCTTGTCTCTCCATTGTCACGAAATCTCTCTTTACTTTTTATTGAGACATGCGCATTTGACGCTATAACACACACTTACTTTCCTTGGTTTTTCCTTTGCTTTAGTATTGCTAATAATTTAAGTTGTTATTAGATCCACATGTTACCGCGAATTAAATTAATTTGGAAATAGTTCACCAAACTTTTGAATTATCTGTGAGGTCTTACTTCTTATGACAATTCTAAAACACTGTCGCGTGGCAGATTTAAGAGTACCTGTGGCAATGGAGCGCAGACATTTCGGAAGATCAATCACAAAAAAGCAAACGCAGATGTCACGCACAAAACCGAAACACTTCCATTGTGTTATTATAAAAAGGAAGTGAGACCGCGCTATAGAAATGTTAGAACAATATAGTTCAACTGCACTTGCGGTCTGGTTCACTGCTCCGTTAGAGCTCCAATACTTACGTTCGCGGCCAAGCTTATCTACCTCCGCAACCGATGTCACGTGACCGCAAAGGTGCACATCGGCAGTAGTAGTATAAACCACCCTTTTTCATGAACGCCTCCAAATAATGTTTAATAGTCTTTGTATTTTCGTTAACTACTAATTCTCATTTACGTTCATTTTGAATTTTCAATTTTTGTTTCTAAATTGTAAAAAAGTCTTGCAGTTTTGTCAGCAGGGAGTTCGTTTTCCTCTGGGTGATGGGATCGCCCCTGACACAGGTATGTTATTTGCTCTACCTGTAATCAAATGTTGATTTAGAATATTAAGACAATTTACGCAATTATTGGAGCGATTTCATGCTTTGTGCTCCTCACGGGTGAGAATTTAACAAGTTCAGTGTATCAGTTTCAGATTATCTTTGGGAAATTACAGGTATATTCTTTTCTTTCGGGGAATATTCTTTTGGGGAATAAAACTATCAACAAAACGTTTATAATATTGCAATGCTGCACCTTGGAAAAACGTTGGTTATAATGTTGCAAAAGACTAATGGCTCATATCTGATGCTCAGATATAAACTATTGTCGGTTTGTTTCTTTGTTTGTTTGTGTACGTAGATACGTGTTTATGTTTATGTGTTTGTTTGTTTGTTTCGTTTTGTTTCATTTCTTCATTTTTTATTTTTCATTCCCTTCTTTCTTCTTGTATTCCTTCTCCTTTATTTTCTTTGATCCATCTTTCTTTACTTTCTATCCTCTCTTTGTCGATTTTCCTTTACTTTGTCCATCTTTTCCCCTCCTTGCCTTTAATTATTTTCATTTCTTTCTTTCTCTTTCTTTCATTTCTCCTCGTTCCTCTCTTTTCCTTTTTCTTTCTTCTCGCTTTTTGCTTTCTTTCATTCAATTCTTCCTTTCCTTTCTTCTTTTCCTCCCTTTTCTATCTCTCTCTGCTTCTTAATTTCTTTGTGTCTTCCCTCGCAGATCTTATAAAGTCATTGCAAGGTCTGCAGGCTATATAACCAAACACGTATTGGTTAAAAGCGCTTTGCCATTTAATTTCAATTAACTTTTCCTAAATTACTATTTCCTCTAATTTTCAAATCGTTTCCATATACATTCGAATGAGAGGTTATTTTGAAGTACTTTGCTATTTGTAGCGCATTCCGTATCGTTTATGTCGCCAAAAGATCTACGCGACAAAAGCAACTGATGTGAAGTTATACTGAGACGAAGATTTCCGTTACTGAAGCTAAACATGTTTTCGATTTATGGAACAAACCCTGTGAGCCCATGTGAGAGCCTCTTCGCACGTTATGGCCTGTTGAATCTTGACGGTTAGAACGTAGCTTATCAGCTTACTTCAGCGGCTGACGCGAACGTGGAGCAGCGAAGAATTTTAGACGAATAAACCGATGAGAATGGAACTTTAATTGAAGTTATTGGCATCTTCACCCTAGATAGTGTACTAGCATGCCCTGTCGCATTTTTACTTTTGAGTACAACAACTACTTGCAAGTGTTTTTTACGCAGATGCAAATAATATGCGACGCTTCAGACAAGCCCAGCTTGCTGCGCTCTTTTTGTTGTATACCCAAATCTGTCTAGCCCCTGATGATTCACACTGTAGAATGGATTGTTAAATACTGGCTGCATTTAACTTACACATAGCCGATTGGGACTTCGTAGTGTACAATGTGCGATTATTAATAGTACATGTTATTTCAATTGTTTAAACTTTTGGTGATATGATTAATTTCAGTTGATATTAAGATATTTGTATCTATATTTTGACTGTCTAAAATAATTCACTTTTGCAGTGAAGTGATTTCGTACAATGGAAGAGCCTGTAAACATGAAGAAGAGAGTAGCAGTGATTGGTGCTGGCTGTGCTGGAATCATTGCTTCCCGTTTGTTATCCTGTAGGGAGGACAAATTTGATTATGAAGTGTATGAGCGTGGGCACTCAGTAGGTAGGTGTTGTGGATGGAGCTGGAGCAGACTATGAAGCTGCTCGAGTGTAATTGAATTTTGTTAACGATTATAATTATGTATTCATGCAGATTGTTGACATAAATAACAAATAGTGTCACCAGATATAGGTAATGGATAAAGATAAAGGTAAAGGAAGAGGGAGTGGAGTACAGTATCATCTCGACAGTCGGGGCCCCGATTATCGGGAACATTAGGTTAACTGGACTATATAGCAAAAACTATAATTCAAACAGTAGTTCTGTGGTGTAGTGTGGGGCATGGACCTTCTGTTAATAGGTTAACATGTTAAGAGTCATTCCGTGAGAAAATCAGCATAATAGTGGAAGGTGACAAATCACCGATTTTGTTCATATTCACAGGGTTTGATGGTCCCCTCAGATGTACCCCACAGCCAAAATATTAGATTTCAGAAATGAGCCGTTTCTGAGAAAAGCCGCCATTTTGATTTTTTTCGGATTTTGGCCATTTTGGCGTAAAAAATTGTTCATTATTTCTCACGTTATTACAGACAGTAAATGAGCGATCCAGCACTAGTTAATTGGTGATATATATAGTAGGGGTCTTACCCTACCGTACCATTATCGTTGCCAAATTGAACCTCCTTTCCAGTTGGTGTCATCAGATTGCAAAAGATACGTGTCTGCTGCTGCTGAATTTAGATGCCATTTTGAAATCCCCGTAACTCCACTGGGGCGGGTATTGGGGGACTAATCAATATATTTTTATTTGCAGCTTGACTAGTCCTACAAATGCATGAAATAAAATTTTGGCCAGCGATCTCCCAAGTGTCCAGAATTTTTAGCCAAAGTTGCTCTTTTTTGCCATTTTCACAACCTTGACCTATATTTAGCTATTCGCCTTTGGATGACGGTGTTGCCATTAGAATCGATACAAAGTGCGGCAACGTCAATGTTTATAGTAGTAATGGACTGGCTTTAGATGTCTGGGCACTCCTAGCAACCAGGCCCCTCATCAGGGGGCCGCATTCCCTTCGAAGGGCCCCTGTGACGATTATAACATAGTGATTTTTATAATCTGTATAAAACACGGAATAGTTTCATGTACATAATAACAGTTTCGTGTACAAGTGCTCGGGCTATATACCTATGGCCCGTGGATCAATACGGTGGCCTCGGGAGGGCCCCACTGTCTTGACTGAAAAATGGACTTCAGTCAAAAAGGTTTAGCGTCGCTTTGCTAAACAAGATTCTAAAGTAAGGCGGACAAGGCGAGACAAGGCACTATTTGTGAAATTGTGTTGAAACCCTCCGCGAGCATCGAATATAACATGTTGCGAGCCAATTTTTAAAACGCACACAGCTTTGTGTGGTCTTGTATTCAACAGGCAAATAGCTGTCAGTCCCTGATATTTTCCTCAAATCAATTCGAGTTAATAGTTAGTTAGTTACTAATACCTTGGTGTGGCAACTTTGGCAGCTTCGACAACCAGAATTCTGCTTACTAACAACGGGTATTAACAAAAAAACTGGTTAAGAAACCCTGCCTCGGCCGTTACATACTAATTCCGACTGTGCAACGTATGTTTCAAGCCATTCGCTCATATTGTATTTAACCGCCAGGTTTCCACCGTCTCGTAAAGATATACGCATATACACCGACTACCATATTCAACTAAACTCTAACGAGAATCAGGGTGCTGACGCTTATAATCGCAAATTTTCAAAATAACAAAAAGACAACAACAAATTCTTTACGTCCACGACTATTTTTTTATTCGCCAATATTCAATGAAAAGTCGCACTATAGCAAATAATAATAAGCTAATAATTGACAATACATACAGTAAGCTGCTACTACGTGTTGCTATGGTAACCTCCTTATCAAAAGAGACACAGAGAGACAGAGAGAGACACAGAGAGAGAGACAGAGAGACACATAGAGACAGAGAGAGACATAGACACCCAGAGACAGAGAGACACAGAGAGACAGCGACACACAGAGAGACAGAGAGAGAGACAGAGAGACACACACAGAGAGAGAGAGAGAGACACACAGAGAGGAGAGAGAGACAGAGAGAGACAGAGAAACAGAGAGAGAGACACAGAGAGAGAGAGAGAGAGAGAGAGAGACACACAGAGAGATAGAGAGAGACATAGAGAGACAGAGAGAAAGACACAGAGAGACAGAGACACAGAGAGACAGAGACAGAGAGAGACACAGAGAGACAGAGAGAGAGAGAGAGACACAGAGAGACAGAGAGAGAGACACAGAGAGATAGAGAGAGACACAGAGAGAGACAGAGAGAGAGAGAGAGTGAGACACAGAGAGACAGGGAGAGAGAGAGACACACAGAGAGGCAGAGAGAGACACAGAGAGACAGAGACAGAGAGGCAGGGAGAGACAGAGAGAAACAAAGAGAGAGACACAGAGAGACAGAGAGAGAGACACAGAGAGACAGAGTGAGACACTGAGAGACAGAGAGACAGAGAGAGACACGGAGCGGCAGAGAGAGACACGGAGAGACAGAGAGAGACACAGAGAGACAGAGAGAGAGAGACGGAGACAAAGAGAGAGACACAGAGAGACAGAAACGGTAATTTATCGTTTCTTTTTGAAATTTTCATTTTTTTTATTCAGAATTATGAATAATTCGTACTAATTTTTTTCCGATTTAGGTCACATTCAAGATCGAATCTCGTCAATTTATGGACGAGCTGGCCAAAATTTTATTAATGATCTAAGTACGCCTGGTCAAGCTGTAAATAAACATATATTAATTATACTTCAAATACCCGCCTCAGTGGAGTTATGAGAATTTTAAAACAGGGTGTCATTCAGACTGTAGCAGACACGTATCTTTCATGAGCTCATGATACCTACTGAAAGAGAATCTCAATTCATCAAACTCAATGTGGCAATAGCGCAAGACCACTACTATATATACCACCCAGCAACTAGTCCTGGATCATTCATTTACTGCCTGTAATGATATGACAAATATAGGTCATTTTCTTACGTCAAAATGGCCAAAATTCGAAAAAAATCAAAATAGCGGCCTATCTCCGAAACGGCTCATTTTTGATATCTAATATTTTGGCTGTGGGGTACATCTGAGAGGATCATCCAACCCTGTGAATATGAACAAAATCGGTGATTTGTCACCTTCCACTATTTTTTGACTTTTGCATGGTTTTCTCGCGGAATGACTCTTAATAGTTTAATAGAACATAGATAATAGAACAATTTATCGAATTTAATAGAACTCCTTACCGAACAATTTAGAAACAGTATATCAATCTGTATAAAAATTGCTCTAGCAGTTTCGATGTATTGTGAAGAAACACCACAATTTAAAACATTTCAGAGTTAGTTCATTAAATTTTGTAGTAGCCTGACGGGCTTTTTTCTGCTTACTCTATAAAAAATATGTAAATGTTGCATAGAATATGTCGTAAATCCTTGTATAAAAGCCTTTGTTGCAGGAAATTATGGGGTCCAACAATCCTACCCGATTTAGCTATATTGCTCTAATATGATCTTAGTGATATATTAACTAAAATTGGCAACAGTGGGAATGAACTGTGGCACTTGTAAAAGTATTTTCAAATGCTGACAATGTGTGAGGTCAAATTACGACATACAGTCTATAAAGAATTAACCAGATTAATGTTTCTGCTACATACATGAGTGATGGAGATGTGCAAATCACTTACTTTACTGACCTGTTGGAAACATATATTCCCATAGGTGCCGAATTTCATGCCATGCTTTATTTTTATGTACAGCATGTATGCTCATGCAGAATTCAATATGCAGTGATTTTATGTAGGAGGTTTATGGGTGTACAATGAACGAACTGGCATAGATGTAGATGGTTATCCAGTTCATTCTGCTATGTACAGAGATTTAGTCACAAACAGTCCTAAGCAACTCCATGAGTATCCTGATTTCAAACTTCCACCAGGAATTCCTTACTTCCAACATAATTCTCAGGTACACTTATTACTTTTCATCAAAACAATGTCACAAATTTTGATTCGTTCAGACATCCTGCATTGCATCCCTCTGCTGAGCTGCCACACTTAAATACCTGAATGGTCTAACCTTTGGCCAGTCTGTTCCAAAATTTATTTTGTTCACCATTTAGCTAAGATGGGTAAAACAGTTAGCTGTAACAGTTAGTTTGGCAACTATGGCTACAGCATTTTGTGTGTGGTACCTGGTGGTAACGCCTGCTTACTGTGCACAAAGTTCATTGGCTGTATACAAAAACTTTGATGGACAAAAAACAAAAATATAGGGTAGAAATAAAGTTTGGCAAATAAAGTGTCAGCATTATTCGGAGAATTTATTTATCAACTTTCGATAAGAGCATATCGAATCATGTCAAAAATTGAAATTTACTGCTTATTGCACGCAAAATTTATTGGCTATATACAAAAAGTTTGATGGACAAAAAACAAAAATATAGGGTAGTAGTAAAGCTTGTCAAATAGAGTGTCAATATTAATTGCAGAATTTATTTATTAACATTCAAAGAGAGCAATCGTATCAAAAATTGAACTTTTGATATATAATTGCGATATTTAGCAATCTGTGCCCTTGATAAGCTCTGCACCACAGCTGAGAATTTATATCATACAAATGTGAATGGAATTCCAAGCGAGTAAAATCAACAAGATAAGGATTAGAAGTGAACAACACAAACAGCAAATAAAGGAATCAGATCTGAAATGAACAAACAATAACAGAATGAATGAATAAAAAAACAAATGTGAAGAAATCAAAACAGAATTAAACAACGATTAGCAAATAAAGAAATCAAATCTGAAATGAACAAAGCAATAAAGAAGTTAAGAAGTCAAACAAAAAGTGAAGAAATGTAGTATAGAGGAAAAAACACAGGTAAAGAATTATTCAAATGAAATGTAAAGCAAAGAAATTTAACATGAAAAGAATGGCTTAAACGAAAGGTGAATGAAACAAAACAGAAGGGAACGAGACAAAATGGAAGCGAACAAAGCAAAAAAAATAAAAAAGAAGTGAACGAGACAAAACAGAAGCGAACAACAGAGTTTGCATAGGAATGAACAAATCCATGCATAACATGAAACAAACGCCAAATAAATGAGATAAGGGAGAAATTAACGCCTTTCACAAAAGTAGTCGCTAGGCGTCACATCTGGTCATCGGTAACTCCATTTCTTTATTGTCTTATTCATTTCCTATTTGATTCCCATGTTTACTGTTTGAATTGTTTAGTTCTGTTTTAATTCCTTTGCTCCCATTTTGTCGATTTTGCCCTCTTGGAATTCCACAGAAGTCTTATGTGTGGAATTACTTCAAGGAGTATAATTAAACTTTTTGTATCATACTTAAGTTAAACAATTTTTAAAATGAGCTGGAAAGTTTTCTGTAACTCATTTTTATATTGTGTCTTATCGTTTTATAGGTACTTAAATACCTACAAGATTACGTAGAATGCTTCAGGTTAAAGGAACATATGCATTTTAACACTATAGTGAAGCTGGTTTCTCGCAAACTGTCTTTGGACCCTCGACAGCCTCAGTGGCTTGTCAAAACTTTGAATACACAGACTTTAGAAGAAAACTGCTCTATCTTTGATGCAGTTCTAATCTGCACAGGAAAATATTCTACGCCTTTTTATCCAGATTTTCCTCAGGTAAGCACAGTGGAAGCCTAAAGGATTTACTGAAAATTAGGGTTTGACTTCATTGCTAGCATTTAAATGATTTATGTTATAAAAATTTTGAGCCCTACTGCTAATTTACCACAAGTGATTTAGTGACAGAATAAACCTAGAAACAGCAGAGTAACCAAAGTTTTAGCCAGAAAGTAATTCGAAGAGATGACTGTAACGACCAGCTTAGCATATATCTTTGTATATGTAACTAGATTTAGTTATTACTATCCCCATTTAACTTTGTGGAATGAGATGCGTTTTTTGGCAACGTAAACTTTACGGGTGTATACGTAATTTAGTTTGGGCTGTATAAAATTGTTGTTTATAGCTGTTCAATGTATAAACCAGGTGTTACACTTTAGTTATGCGCATAGGCCAAAACTAGGGTAAACTCGTCGAACGGATATGCAAATACAGGTTATCCTGCTATAGTGTTATTGAAGCCAGACTATTAGACAACCGGCTTTAGAGGTCTTGTCAGACAGATGTGTAGAGAACGACGTGGCTCTTTGCAAGAGAGACTTGCGGGCAGATATAATGCTGGACAGTTTTTTTAACATATGTTTTGCCTCTTCGCATATAAATCGTGCAACTTTAGCTGGCTCTACTTAACGCTAATGTCTAGTGAAAGTTCCAACTACGTGTTAGTGACTATTTATTTGGGCAGTTCTAGTATCAAGCCCAGTTCACCATTTGTTTACATCGAGTTACATTGTGACATCTGACGTGAAAAACCAAACTACCGGTCTACCAACACAGGACGCTTCCGGGAATGACTCACAGCTGCTTATGACATCACAGTTTAGCTATGCTCTAAACACCCGGGTGTGCACACCGATGTTGTGGATCCGCCACCTTCGTCGTCGTGCTGCCGCTGATAAGTATTACTGACGTATACTTTCATTGATGCAGAGACTGTAGTGATAAATTCTCGTTTCGTTTGTTTAACTACTAGGCCACCGCCTGTTGCTTCCTTTTGTACAACGATACTTGCTTCGACTTGCAGTGGCTGGTAAAAACTAAGACTCAGTTGAAAGTGCTGATAGCTTACATTACAACCTCGTGTGGATGGAGCTTTACTTTATGGACTTACTATTAACAAGCATTGGTGAACTATTAGATTATTTTTATTTTGTTAGCCAAAGGTAATTTTTGGGTATTGTTTGTAGCATATGAATGTATTTCCGGCCTGTAAATTTTAAGTTGTGTTGCAACACATGTTTATTGAACTGGTACCCGGGTACAAATTAACAGCTGTCACTTGGTTTGAACTAATTTTATATTATCAACATTTATGAATATTAAAGGGTTATCTTATCATAAAAACTGCATAAAATTAGTTTCACGTTTCGTGTTCAAGGAATATGTTGAGTAAAAACTGAGTAGTATGACACGCGCTACCAAACAATATGAGCGCTGATTGCTCATACTTGATTGTGAGATCCGCCCCACATTACAATGACTTTTTACAGTTCCATCTTGTTTTCTTTAAATCAGCGAGCACTAGCACCGCTCATCTAGGAGAATCCCTCTGCTGATTTTTCATCATTATGTAAAGCATCCAGTTATCCACTTTAATTCCTGCTAACTCACAAATACAGAGTTTTAGTGTCACAAATCTTATGTGGTAGATAAGTGAGGTAAGAGCCTTGAATGTGATGTAGTGAATGGTAACCTCGGTCAAAAGAACAAAGACACTGATCATCGGTCTGTTTTCGATTACTGTTTAACTCCTCTCACAGCTTTGAATCAAATTCAATTTTTCCATGTTTAGATATTGTAAGGTAGATGTGTATCTGAAATTTTAAAAAGCGGGGTAGATGCCTGAACTAAGGGCTCAAACAATGGTGTAGATAAAAAATGGGATTTTTACTTGAATGCCTACGAGCTAAAATGTGAAAATTTAGGAAGTGTTAAGGCATGCGGCTTTGTCCTCAAATTGTAACATACTGTGACTGTCATAAAACTAAAAAATATCTGTCCTGAAATTTTGTATCACATATATGCTGTTGTCACTTATTGCACTTAAGCAGTAACGTTGATTAAACTTGAAAATTTAAACTCCCACAGTTACTGTTAGACACAGCCATTTTTACAGTTCATCATTTGAAACAAGTTTAGATAACATTGCTTAAAGTTTGAAAAAAACCAGCGCATTTGTAGTACACTCTTTGCTAAAAAAGCAAAAGTATAAATTACTTCATATTGTCAGTAAGATCAATAATGTGTTTTTTGGTGAGCAGTAGGGCACACAAGGGCGGTGACCATTTTACCAGGTGGCATGAACATTACGTTTTTAGGAATTTTCTTTTCCAATTACATAAGTCTTTCAAACAGACAAACGTGTTGCTAAGTAGAATATCTTTGCCTGGAAAGTTCTTTGAGACTTACTTTAAAATTCCCCTACTTTCCTTTTAAATAACTCTAGTATGCAGGATCACGAAATTTCAAATTTCTAGGATAGACTGGCATTTAGGTATTGTAGGGTAGATGTGCACCTGGAGATTTAAGGGGATTAGATGAGATTTTTAAGGACCCGAGATAGAACCAAAAATGCATAACATTGCATAGCATTGGACCAGACAGAGTGAAGTGATCAACAGTCACAAGCTCTGTACACACTGGTTAGTTACACTTGACTATAATAATCTACAAGTTTTGATATGAATTAACTACACTCGACCAAGTATAGTCAGATAAAATGTGAAAACAGCATGATGCTCGCAGATTTGATTCGGAATTCATTCAGGCTTATTTTTGTTGGTGTGATCTCAAGAAATTGTTTTGAAGTATGATTGTAACAAAAATAAATAACACGATAAAACATAGTTGAAAATGTTAACCAAATCCCTATTTTGTAAAGACTGTATACTATATGTATAGTCCATGTCATACATCAGTGCTTGTTAATGTCAATTATCGTAAAACTATAAATTTTCAACGCTGTCATGTTGTAGCACAAGTTTTTAGCTCGTAACATAAATTTTCTGATAAATGTTCTGATTTTTTGACACATTTATTGAGTGGTTACTGAACTCATTGTGACTTGCCTTTCAGCTACAGCTATACTTCCCAGAATGAAGTCAAACAGATTTTTATTTGAGTTTTTGCATGCTTCCTACTGTTTTATCTTTCAGGAAAAAATTTTTGATGGAACAGTAATGCATAGCCATGATTATCGCTACCCTGAAGCATTTAAAAACAAGCGGTTGCTGTTACTTGGTGGTGCTAGCTCTGTGTTCGACATCCTGAAAGAGACGAGTGTTCATGCTAGAAGTGTCTTTGTCTCCATAAAGGCCCACGATTCATTTTGCCTGAAGCAGCAGTATATTAATGGAGTACTACCTGAGCATGTAAGAATTACTGAATGGGTTAGAAGCATCAAAGGCAAGGCAGTGACATTCGAAAGTGGAGAGTCAGCTGAATTCGATGTCATCATCTTCTGTACCGGATATAAATTTTATTTTCCATTTTTGGATGCGTCGTGCGAAGTGGTCATTGATGGGCATCGTCGCATCACACCATTATTCAAACACATGGTCCATATCAAGTACAATACACTTTTGTTTATAAACATGGCATACAATCCAATCGATTTTGTTCTACCATTTGTCACTGTTCCACTTGCACTGAATATTATAGACGGATCACACAAATTGCCCACAGAATCCGAAATGGAGAAGGACACAGAAATGGATTTCAAGCAGAGGCAATTACATGGGTTAAAAACACGTCATGCACACTCGTACATACATCCACCTTATCAACCCAAGGACTATGTGGAAGATATTTGCGAGTATGGAAATATACCAGACGTTCTGATTAATAACTACAAATGTTTGGAGGAACTGATGAAAAGTATATCGACAAATATCTTCAAGTTTCGCGATTATACATATGAGTGAGGTGAGTATTAAAACGAAAATACAAAATTAGTTATGAAACCATCCAATTGTATTGTCAGTATTGAACACACTCTTACAGAACGCGAAAGCTCCTGGAAGCCTATGAATTTAGGCAACTTTACAGACCTGTTCAAGTCAACTTCATGCAACTTTTCCACAATATTGGCATTCAGAAGAATTTAATTTGAACAAAAATGTATTCAGTGCTTTGTTCAGTGCAGTTAAAGGTTGCTTTGTTGTCTTCAAGGTAACAGAGCTAAGTTGAGGCCGCTGCTTTACTGTGTTGCCTATATTTTGAGGGACACTGTTGATTTCAAATTGACCTTTCTAATGTTTGTCATTCAGCAAAATTCTTTCTATTTTGCTTGCTATGATTTAAATGTTTACTTGAAAAATGACAAAAATACTCAAATGAAAAATGCCAAAAAATATGTATGATGTTCTTCAGAAGGAAATTATTTACCCGTATTTCAGTCTTATGATAGATTTACATGAAGCAGCTGCCAGTTATCATTAATTATCGTTTCTTGACTTTAGCAGAAATGTGACGTTTAAGTGGCATGTGTTGTGCTCAATTTGCCTCAGACTGTTTATTGAAAACTGTTTCCTGTTTTTTTGAAACTGAACGAAATGCTGCATGTTAGTTTAGTTACCCCAATACCAATTTTATTGGGACACCATTTCGTCAACTAAATGGAGGCACATTGTCTGCTGTTCAGCTAATTTTAGCAAAAACTTTGCAAACCAGCAGAGCTGTATTTCCTGATCATGCCTGGTATTGTAGTAAGATAACTCAAATATGATTATTTATCTTTTGTCTGAAAACTGTAACAAAGACATAGAACAAGTCATGTCATATTCCAACTTGCTGACATTACAGCAATATGCATGCACTTTTGTTTGCTGCATTTGTGCATCAGTACTAGAAATCACTGAACCTATAATTTTACTCTGGAATGTTTCTAAAACAGCAAAATCTGTGAATTGTTTATTCTAGCAGCAGTGAGGCAATATTACCTTCTAAATCAATATTCATAGCAATTTTTGTTTATATTTTTACATTAACTGATTTTTCTACTCAATAATATACGTGTAATGTGAAATCAGATATTTAGGAGAGTGTTTATAGTCATTTAGATGTCCTATCTTGATTGTTAATTTTATATGTTATAAAACTGAATAGTTGATAAAATATCATACAATTTATTGATGACGATGTTTAAACAATTTTTTACAAGATCACTTCATACAGATTATTATGATTATTTACATTTATACAGATATTTCAAATATGTTTTTATATTTTTGATGGTGGAAGCATCCTATCGGTAATAAATAGATTAATTTTAAAAGTGTTTAAAATTTGTGTGCAATTTTTCTTTTGAAAAAAAGAAAAAATTATCTTATGATACCGCGTAGAACAAACATATAAGTTATTTCGTCTGTACCTTAACGAATATCCATAGGGAATAAAGGCAGACATGAGCAGTTAGAGAAATGTGCATTTTGATGATCTGAAGAAATACTTTCAGTTTATGAAAAAATATCAATAGCAAGTTTTCTAATAGCTGTCTAAGGCCACAATCACTGTTATTTGCAGTTATCTTTTTCCAAGGCCAAAATGCAGCTAGATCAGTGGTTCCCAAACTTTCTCGGACCGTTACCCAAATCGGGAAACTCGGTCGTGTCCTTTACCCCCCACCTAGTACTACTTCTCCAACTCAAAAAGTTGTACGAATGATGGACCCCATGACACAGTGTTGCCTGCCGGAGGCAGTCTCTTCAAGAAGAAAACTACGTAAAATGCATTCCGAGTGAAGTTTTAAAAATTTTCAGAGGGGTGCCCGTTACCCCCTAAAAAAACCATATTACCCCCAGGGGGTAATTTACCCCTACTTTGGGAACCACTGAGCTAGATACAATGTCAATGTTGCTCAGTTGAAAGAACATTCAGGCTGTTCAGGTGAGCAAGTCCTAATCACAATGGAGTTGAAGATGGTAGAATGGCCTGTGAACCCAAGCAAATGTATGCCAGACGCTCAATGTCATCCAAACTGAGAATGCTGATATTGAATTCAAGATCCTATAAAAAAAACTTCCAGTTTTCATCTTAAACACTTACCTGACATTTTTGCAGCCTTAATGTATACAGGTTTTTATATATGAAAGTGGACATGCAAGTAGTGACTACTTGCAACTTGCAAGTAGATTTAGTTGTATATTAAATAATCAGTGAAGTTCATTATTAAGCCTTGCATTTAAGGTATGTCCAGGTTAGTTCATTTATACAACCTGTGCACAAGTATTTCTATGTTTTTTTTCTTAATTCGATTTTTTATTTATAAGTTAGGATACTACTACAAATCTACAATAGCTACGTTGGGTACTTTATATTGCACTGTTGGCTAATTTGTAGGTACAGTAATATAAATTTCTACAATGGACGATCATGAATGCATACATGTAGATACTGTAATAACTGTACTTTTACCCCTGGTAATGCCCACCTTCTCAAATTCATCAATGATTCTATTCATGTCTGCAGCCGTAAAATGTGGATGCAGTATTTTTCTCAACTCCTCTCGCAACGAGTCTTTTCGTGCATCAACTGAAACATTTGTATCTGCACATCTGTTTGAAACAACAAGGTGAAGTCTGGAATCAGGAACAATGTTGTAATCACTCAACTTCTGAGAATCTAAATGAACACAAACCGTTTTAGTACTTTTTGTAGCTTACTTAACAGAAATGCAACCTGCCAGAACAAATAGCACAGTTCCACACTTGCAACAAGCAGGATAGCAAGTACTTGAATTTAAGACATTCAAAAATTTAAGACATACATGTATGCCAAAACCATTTTTCGAAAGTGAACACTTAACAAAGTACTAGAGCTTACACTAATGTAAATGCTATTTGCATTGCGACTTGCTGCTAGTGAAGTTGTAAAACCTTTAGGCATACAAAATTATGACAATCAGTGTCTGATATATATATGCCAGCCAAGAAACAAAATTCTATAAATATTTTTAAAGTAGGTTGTGTTATGTGAATAGCACAGAACAAGCTTTTAGCATGAACTATATAGTGCAAAATACCCGGATCGAACCCAGAGTAGTTAAAAATGCTTCAAGCTGGAATTGTATCGAAACTCCAATCCTGATACGGCTTGCAAAGTTTCGGTGAAGAGAAGCTTTTTCGTTGAGTTGAAAGAGTTGCGACACTGACTTACAACCAAACATCTCTGTTAGAGAGTGACTAAGCTACTGCTTCTAAATCTTTGAATGGTTGGTAAATAAGAATGGATTACCTGTTAATGTTTTGCCGCGATAGACGAGTCTCTGGTTGTTAACAGGAATGCCTAGAGCTTTCTGAACTTGTTCTTTAACATCAGTAACTTGCTGACTAGCAGACACCTGTTTATAAATAAATTGTATTCAAATTATGCATGAAATTAGTATAATACGAGAAACAGTTCATAATGCATACACCAACAAACAAAATGCTTAAAACAGTACAATTTACCACCACTGTAGTCCACGTACCTTATGTAAATTCAAGCGGTAGCGTCTTACTCATGGGTGTTTTAAGTATATATAACATTTAAACAGGCCTTAAATACTGTATGATCAACTTAAACATAAACTCTGTGCAAACATACCTCTAGTGTACACTCTCTGCCACCTAGGATTTTTACATTCACAAACATTTCAAGGTGCTGAAATAAAATGGAAACTATTGGCAGGCAACAAAATAAAGTTTGTTGTAAAAAAGTGAACATTCACACGTTTATTTACAAATGCACAGTTTTTTTAAACCAGCTGAGGGTTTTGCCGAATTTTTTGTTTCTAATCAGTACTTCGTAAAAAATTGATAATTAGCACTTCGTTTCATACTGTAGTCAAGAAAGATCAATCAGAAAAAAGGGCTGAAAGAAGATACAAGGAAGAAACCTTGTATCACACCTACGGCTTGTAGATTACGCTACTTAAAAACAAGGTATTATGAGAAACAGATTTTTTTGCTTCTAAAACATTCCAAAACTCTTACGGCACGCTCAGACTAGCAAGTTTTTTTTGCCAAATAATTCGCCAGCGTGTTCAGACTAGAGAGCGAAACTTGCTGTGAGCTACTCTCCAACACCAGGGCACACTGACACTCGCTTCTTTATTCACTCTGAAAAGTGTTGAGAGTAACTTGTTGAGGCGTTCACAGTGACACTAGACAGTAACTCGCAGCAACTGTTGGAGAGTTTACCGCAAATTGAAGACAAAATCTCACAAATCAGTTCATAGTTTGCAAGATATTAGTAAACTCGCGGCACAAAAAACTCTATATTCAGATTGTAGGGCGCGGAGTACGCCACTAGCCGCAGTAGGTCATTTCCGTTAAAGCGCATGTGCTAAATTTGCGGAAAAGCAGTGTCGTACATGGGCAGGCCAGTACTTGCATTTTTCTGTCGAGAATTGAGAATTATGACATTATAAAACATAAAACTAAATTTGTTTTAGAAAAAAGTAACTTTATAGTAATGATGGGTAGTCCTTGACAATTTACAAATGTATTTTTTTTACAATTAACATCATTATTATTTATTATTAGCTCCATTAATATCATCATACGTTTAAACTAAGTATCTAATGCTTTAAAAAGAGAAACTATGTAGGGCACACAGCTCGCTAACCCGTTTACTTAGTAAAAAACAAGGATGTCCAAGAGGTAGTGAAACAGATCACCTGTCTGTGAAGAGAGACAAAATAATAATTACTATAAAATGATATATCTAAATTATTTTTACTTAAGTAAATTGATATACCTAGGCGATGTTGGAATAGCCTAAAATGGAGCTTATTTCACTTCAAAAATATTTAATATCGAAGAAAAATTTAATATTGGCCATTCTACTAGCTCAGAATAATATTCTTTTATTTTATCAGATGTATAATAAATTATTCAACATTTTTTGACATTTTCAATTATTATTATTAAATAAAGAAGGTCAACGGACGCTGTCAGTAAGGTTAATGATTCAATTCGTGACCTGTCTCTAGTGTCCTACTTGAGCAGCCCATGTACGACGCGTCCTACTTGGGCTAAACCATGTACAATGCGTTCTATTTGGCCTAGCTCATGTACGACGCGTCCTACTTGGCCTAAGCCCATGTACACCAATTGTCCTACTTCGGCTAATGTCCTACTCTGCTCCCAACTCAGATAACTATAAGTAAAGCATATTGATCACAGCCTTTTCTACACTTTGCTAGCCTATAAGTACCCGAGTTCAATGCTTCACTCTTCGGTTCAATTCTATTCAATTCAATTAATTTTATTGCACTCATTCGATTCACAATATAATATTATAGAAGTAGAAAATTTCAATAATATATGAGTAGGATGAGTAGAAGCAGTGAAAGACCAATTATTCACTAACTCAACTGCTCCTTTGTTAACAGCAGAATTTTTTGATAGGCGCAAATGAAAAAACAAATAAAAAATATCAAATTGTAAATATCTAACACTCTAACAATCCAAACGCAAAACAAAAGGCAAACAAAAATCATAAATCAGCTCAAAGCAAAGCAAAACAAAAAGCAAGCAAAGAATCAGCTCAAACTAAGCAAAACAAAAGCCGAACAAAAAATAAAAATATCAGCTCAAAGCAAGGCAAACAAGAAAACAGCTTATACCAAAGTTACATATATAAACATAAATGGCTAACAAAAATTTAACATAAATATAACAAAGCATTCTAGCAAAAATAATGAAGCGAAGCAAGCATGTAGCATTCCCATGCACTAATTTACAATAACTTTTTGAGTACTTACACAACCTAGAAACCCTCCGCATAATTCAACATCAAATATTCAAGTAATCATAACATTCGATTAAAATGGTATAATAATAATTATTGTTTTTCTTATAAATCAAAAATGTGTGGTTTGTTTATTGCTAACTTGCCAAATATTTTTGCGTTGGAAAATATTGTTTAATTTTTTCAGGAATATTTTTTTGATACATGTTGACAACAATTTCAATTCAACAGCAATTCATTTGAATTCAACTTTCTTTGCACAAAAACAATACGTAATATGGCAAAAACACGAGATAGTACACATAATATAATAAAAATATGATTGTACTTTTACAAAACATGACAATAAATACAATTGCAAGAATACAAAAACAGAATACAATAACAAATACAAAATGAACAAATACAATTACATAAAATTGCATATAATTTATTTTGGAATTCTGTGCTCTTCAGCTTGCTTTCCCATTTGTTCCACAAGTCTCTTGAGTCTGGAGTCCTTCCCCAATGCTGGCTTAACTGTAACGTTAACCCCATCCCTACTGCATGTCCTTCATGTGATGATCTTTGCCTCATATCTTTGTCATCAGTAGTTGAATCCATATTGTGGGACGAGATTCTAACCTATCTTATTCAAACTGAACGAATATGTAAGTCCAAACATATGAGTCCAAACATGTCTTGTTTAAATCAGTAGAATTGTTCCTTTGATGACCCTACTTTGCCTGGTATTGATGTGCTTTATCTTGATGTCAAAAAAAGCATTTGATTCTGTCCCCCACCAACGTCTCTTACTTAAGATGGAATATTAACGTATAAGAGGTAAGATTTTTAAGAGGTTCAGTTACTTTCTTAGTCATCGTTTTCAACATGTTGTTCTTAACGGTATAACCACTGAATGGTGCCCTGTTATAAGTGATATCCCTCAATCAAAGAGCTAATTAAAATACAAAATCTATATAATTAAAAATGATCACAAGCAAGATTAAATTATTAAATTACTGTAACAATAATTTGACCTTTAGCCAGCAGTTACCGACGTCTTTAATATTGTTTCAGTATAGCAAAATATCAGTTTATTTCTATCTGTCCGTTTTTGCAGTAATGTTTGATAATTATTTTTTGAACTCCAGTAATTCAGTCTCTTAGATACCGATGTTCTTCAGTTTCTTTTATCCCTCAATTTTTAAGGAATCAATTATCAATGGATTTCTCTCGTATCGTGTCATGTTTGCCATTCACTTTGTTTTTCGACTTCTTTGTAGTTTTGAATCATGTTTATATATATCCATCCTCCACATACAGGTCTGCCAACGCATCAGTCCTTTAACACAACTTATCAAAAGACTTCTATAAGTGTAAATAAACTTCATTTTTATAAAAAATATAATACTACTTGATTCTAATGTTGCCCTTTATATATGCATTTATCTAGTTTTATCCCTTTCCCGTTATTTTGCTATATGTAATTCTTATAAATAACCTTGTCTAGGTTCCATTATTTTTCTTTCTTATCTCCTTTTCCTTTATAAAGAAATTTCATTTTTATTTGAGCCCATTGCTTTGGAACAGTATTTCCTTTCACTCTATTATTTTGCTTAACATTACTAGAGTACTATCAATATGTCCTCAGTTTCTTTTAATCATTTCATTTGTCCAACCTTCAATATCTGGGTTTTTTATTTTTTTACTGATTTAATTGCTCCCATCACATAATCATTTGTTTTTAATTTTTTTTATTTCCCCATTGTATACCATTCTTTCCACCAATGTGCTTAAAATGGTTTCAATCTCTTTAATCCTATTTCTCGGGCATCCTCATCCTTTGGTGCAGGTGACGTTCGCTGCTCAGATACATTACAAGCATTGATAATAATATTAGTAGGTAAAGAATTACATGATAATATCATAATATTGTCTATGATTACAAGAGGTCTGTCAAAAGGAAAAACTCAAAGGCAAAAGTTTAGAATCAGGGAACACATTTACATAAAAAATATCATGGCATGTTGGCGAAAGTTGTTTTTTACGGTAAGTAACTTATTTTTAGTATTTTTGCCAAAAATTAAATGGAACTGGTGGCTGTGCCTATCTCTTATTTAGTTTTTGTTGATCCACGTACTAGAGCACACAACTCCTTCAATTTTAAGCGTATTTCAACCTCATGCCATACGAATTTTCCATGCACGATCCTACAGTGGTAGTCTTCCCAAAGAAGCAGTTGATTATAAATCTGTCGATTCATTTAAAGGAAAAACCAATACTCAAACGACTTTTACTACATTTTAAGAACCAACGAAAAATATTGAAATCACCTCACAATATACGAGTATAAAACGCCTTGCTTATACCTTATCCAAAGAAATAAGGACCTAGATGGTACCTATCTGTAAACGATCCTCTCTCAGACGCCTTTTAAAACTGTCAGCTGATGAAGCACTGATGGTTAATGATGAAGGATGATTCATTGGTTGAACTACGTGATGCCCAAAGAAGTGTGATATGATTCCAAGTGGTTGCTCAAATAAGTTAGACTCATGACCACGAAGAACTCTGTGAGGCCTGGACAAAAAAGTCTCACTCTGTCAAAACAATATTTCCACTAATTATTTTGAAGCAGTTCACGAGGTCTACAGTCTCATGCCTTTGCTCGAAAGTAGAAATCGAACTGGGATCCAAATTTCTAGCAAGACGAGTACATCTATCCTGAGTTCTTTCGAGAGCACTCTTGAGAGTGGCATGCTGCAGTGACCATATAATCGACGCGTGTTCCAGAGTGGGTCGAACAACATCTTTACAGAGAGGAATAATTACTACTGCATTTCTTGATATCACCCAATGCTTAATCATGCCATTACGATGGTTTGCTTTTGCAACGATATGGTCCACATGGGAATTCCTTTTGAGGTCATTACAAACCATTAGTGCCAAGTTTCTAATACAACTTTTTTCAGCTATTTGAGCATTTTTTAGAAAATAAACTGTAATAGATTTAAGGCATATTCTAAATAAATCACATTTACTGGGTTTAAGTGCCATCAACCATTTATTGCACCAGTCTAAAATTTCATTCCAAGTCATGTTGTAAAATATAACGATCAAGATCGCCCCAAATTGGACGAAAGGGCTTTAAATCGTCAACAGATAATGGGATACTAATCTCTGGGGTGATATCGTTAATAACAATAAGGAAGCAGTATGGGCTACTCAAAGTTCCTTGGCAACACTTTTTATATCGGAACATCATTTAGTGGATATACCATTAAGAACAACATGTGGAAATGGTGTGTAAGAAAGTAACTGATCCTCTTAAGAAGCTTACCTCTTATACCAGAATATTGCATCTTAAGTAAGAGACGTTGGTGGGGGACGGAATCAAATGCCTTTTTCAATGAAGAAGCTAGTCCAGTGATTTAAACATGACGATAGATTAGAGACGACTGAACGTAGAGGAAGAGAACCATCAGTCTAGCATTCTATCCACTAGTTACTAATACTACCCACTCATTAACACCACTAATGTGCACATTTTCCGACATAGGACTATATCGCTTTAGAATTTCTTCTCTTTTGTTATGGCTTCTTTCAAAACGTTTTAACAAAGTGGTAATTTTAATTCTTGTCTTGGAATTTTTTGGTACTTTAGACGATGCTTCTCATTGTGGTCTCATGAATTCTTTAATGTATGTGCAATTTATAAATATTATTAAATATTTATTTTATAATGGTCTATAAATATCTATTTTGTAATAGTCACGAACAATTTGAATGGGTCTGCCTGTGTGTTCTGTTTAAAAAAATTTCACGCTTGTGGTTTTTGCTCATGCTTCGTAATTTTATTAGCTTTTAGATGATAATTGGGGTTCCTTTTCTTGAGTGCTAACACTGATGCTAGGGCTTAAATATTCTCGAAAATAATTTTTAGCTGCCATTTAGTAAAGGATTTTTTTCATTATTTTGTAAATTATTTTCCTCTTGCCAATAACATAACTTGACTCGAAGAGTTATCAGTTAATTAATTAGGGGATATAATAAAAGCTTTTATGTTTCAGTGATCATGATGTATGGCAGAACTTGACCCTTTGCTTCTGAACTCCGATGATGAACATTTGTTAAGTGTACAGCTAGCACGACATCAGAATGGTATGAAGCCTTTCGACAACTGGGATAAAAATTCGTGAAATGTTATATTCAGTTTTTTTGATAATAACTTGTAATTAGCCATTGTGGCTATATAGCAATCATGTATTTATGTGATGTAATGTATTATTTCATTGCCTCAGACCTGCCCTGTTACTTACTCGTGTTTTTCCATTTAAAGCTTGTGTAATTAAGGGACTTCCATTCTTCGGGCAGAAAGGCAATTTAAAAGGAGTAAATAAAAACTTATCTGTGGAAAATGAAAATTGGGACCTCTGCTGATAGTTTTAGCTTGACTGTGTAGGTACTTTTTTGGCTTGTTCAGTATGTAATTATCTTATTTCAAGTTAAAAAAAATTAATTCAGAGCTTTTTTGCAACACCTTCGACAACATCTGTGCGCAGGGATAAAAAAAGGAACAAAGTGTAGGAAAGTACTTCACATCTTTTTATAAAGCTCGTCTTTTTCTTACAGGTTCAGTTGTTGAGATGAGTGATGATGAAATCATTGATATTTCGCTGACTCAGACAACAAAAGTCATGTCACAGCAGCAACAACAACAGCAACAGCTGCCATCACCTGTTCGTGATGGCAGTGATGATGATAGTGATGTCGGGTCACAGGGGAAATCGTATGGTAAGTACTGTTTTTGAACTTGGATTCTGACTCATTTTATGTTATAATGTATGGCAACTTTTGCATTATCATAGATGCCTAATGTTCATTGCCTTTAACAGTCTCCTTTGCCATCACTGTGTGAAAACTGTTTGTAGTGTCACTGGTGTGTTTTATGAGATGATTCGTTATAGAAACTGAATACAACAACATAAACTTTACTTTATTTTTTGAAATGATTTGCTATTACTAGAAAAAATACTATTGTGCTTTGCCAGAGGAGTTGTCTACGAATGGAAAAAGAAAAAGAAATAGGTTGCAGTAAACAGTATTCAAAGAGAGATTGTAACTCATAGAATAAAGTTAAGACTTATTCTGGGAAAAACATGTTTTGTATACTAATGCAGATCAATTCTTAGACAAGAGACAGGAATTAATTACATAATTATTTCAGGATTCTATGCATTATCACGTAGTTGCAATTACGGAAGTGAACACTAAATCTGGTGAAAATTATATAGAGAAAACTGAGTTAACAATCCCGGATTTATAATATGCCTATTTATAACTCTTGTGGCCGTGGCGTAGTTATATACATTCATCAAAGTATTGACTTTTTTAAACTATATTGTAAATATTTTAAATGTGCAGTATGTGTAAAAATTAAACTTCAAGAGAATCAAAGTTTGTGTATTCTCTTGATATACAGACGTGCGTACTCAACAATCAGTGATAATGCTAATCTTATTAAACTGATTTCATATGTGTGTGAATCTCACAAATCAAATATCTGTATATTGGGTGACTTTAATTTAATAGAATTGATTGGCAATTGGAGTTCTCTAATAATGCTGTTGAAAATGAGTTTTTAGAATGCTTTGAATTGAACTTGTTATTTCAACACGTGAAATTTGCAACACGCTATCGTGTTGGCAATGAACCATCGTTACTTGATCTAGTTTTTACTGTACAAGATGATTTAGTAAAAAATTTGAGACCTAGTTCACCATTAGGTAATAGTGACCATGTGTGTTTGCATTTTAACTTGAATGTAAATGTGTTTCTAGTGAAAATTTTACCTCAGAAGAAAATGTGTTTAAACAAAGTTAATTTCAGCAATATGTGTAATGTGTTTAGCCAAGTTGATTGGGTCAATGTTTTAATAGTAATCTTACTCTTGATGATATGTGGACAAAATTTCATAATGTGTACATGTCAGTTGTTGATGAATATGTGCCTAGTTTCTATCCAAGTTCTTGCAGTAAGAGTAGTCAACCTCGGCCTTCTTGGTTAACTAAGCAGTTGCTTGACTGTATTAAGGAGAAGGAAAAGTTGTTTTTTGACTGGAACAGACGAAGAACAAAATTTTCTTATGAACGGTATGCTGCAAGGCGTAATGTGGTGAAAAACCTTATAACTACTGCGAGAAAAAGATATGAACGTAATTTAACAAGTAATTGCAAGAGTAATCCTAAGGCATTCTGGCAGTATATCAATGCCCTTCGGAAGCCAAAGTCTAGAATTCATTTATTGAAGAATTCCCAAGGTTTTCTTGTCTCTGATTCAGAAGGGAAGGCACAAATTTTGAATAATTTTTTATTAGTGTATTCAGTCCCAACTCTGCTGACTATGAAGTAACTACAGTGCAACAATATAATGATATCAACAATCTTTCCATAACTGAAGAAGAGGTGCTTTATGAGTTACAAAATCTCAATATAAACAAATTTGCTCCAGATAGTTACCATCTGCGTATTTTAAATAAATGTAGAACTGTGCTTTTCAAGCCTATATACACCTTACTGGATAGGTCTTTTGCTGATTGTCAATTACCTGGATAATGGAAGGTGGCACAGGTTACTCCCATTCATAAAAAAGGGGATAAGTCAGATCCATCGAACTACGGGCCAGTTAGCTTACTAAATACAATTGATAAGGTGGTAGAAAAAATCATGCGGAAGCATATAATGAACCATCTGATAAGCTACAACATTATTTGTGAAGAACAACATGGGTTTGTTAAGAGTAAAACAATGGTTATCAACTGTTACAATGTTACGATGCATTATAATATTAGCTATATTAAGTCAAAATATGCTAATAAGCCTTTTGACATAATATTACTGGACCTGAAAAAGGCAATTGATGTTGTACCTCATCACTTTCTGTTTACGAAACTTAAAAATTATGGTATAACTGGTTCAGTTTTACAGTAGATAGTTAACTTCTTAGAAAATAGAAGACAATGCACGTGTGATGGTGGTTATAAATCGACTGAGTTCTTGACTACTATTGGTGTACCGTAAGGTTCGCTATTAGGTCCATGTTTATTTGTTGTATTTACAAATGACTTGCCTAGTTGTGTGAGCAATTCTCTTCGTCTTTTTGTCAACGACAACAAAATCTGGTCTGAATCTGATTCCTTTACTAGCTGTAATGATCTTCAATTGGATCTAGAAGGGCTCTGCGATTGAAAATGGTATGCAGTTCCATCCTAACAAGTGTAAGGTTGTATCTGTGGGAGCAGGATGTGAGTATAAGTACAAAATGTATGATGCAAGTGGCATTCCGGCAGAACTGGACTTTAGTGCTTGTGAGAAAGACCTTGGATTATTACTAGATGATAAACTAAATTTTAAAGATCACATAGCTAAAAATCATAAATAATGCCAAACGAAACAATGTTTTAATAAGGAGAAATTTCAGGTACCTAGATCTGCAAACTTTTAAGCTTCTATTTGTGGCACTTGTGCGATCAAAAGTGGAGTATGGAAGTAGTATTTGGAATAGTCCTAGAGCATATATAGTGGACCCAGTCGAAGCTCTTTAAATGAGAACTTTCAATATGTTACTGGAACTAATGAACTTGTCGTATGAAAGTCAGTTAAAACGAATAGGTTTAACTACTTTAGCTTTTAGGCGTTTACGTGGCCAGCTAATTGATGTATACAAATATGTATCTGGAGTTTACAGCTGTGATGATTGTCCTGTTAAATTAGAAGTACATCGCACAGCAAGACAGGCCTATTCTTCATAAATCAAGAACTGCACACAAAACTGGTAAATACGACTGTTTTTCTTGTACATTGCCAGAGATCTGGAGTAGATTGCCTTGTGAAGTGAGAACAGCAACATCTGTAAATTCATTTAGATCAAAATTAGATAGACACTATCAACATCATCCATTGAAATTTAATCATCGTGCTAATTGGAACATGCCTGTAACAAGGATGCTGGATTACATATTATAGTGAGAAAACCTGCCAGTGGAGCCACCTAGGTGTTGATGACAATCTAATGTATGTGCAATTTGTCGCAATAACAGTGGAAGAACTATTTGTCTCAAAAGTTATATTTATAACTACTGGAGATTTACTACTACTACTACTACTACCAATACCACCACCACCATCACCACCACCAAAACTACTAGTACTAAGCCCATCTTTTGTTCAGAATCGTGAAGGTAGGATGGTGTTTAGTGACAGTTAGGCCTAAATTTAATGTCATGTGTGTGCAAGAGACAAATTGCTAGTCACATTCAAATTGTGAGGCAAATGATAGATTCCATATTGTAATTCAAATTCTATGGTCCGCTGTTAGGCAAGCGATGGGTACCATGTTCTAATACAAAAAATGCATTCAATTGTTTTTCAAAAATAGCTCTTGAGTTGCACACTTTGGAAATGTTGTATGCAAGACAGTAGCATTCTCTGTCTTGCATACATATGACAATTAAGTCTGTGAAATTTGGTGGACACCCGGTCATGCACTGTAAATATTATCAAACCAACCTGTTTAAAATTCTCCATCTGAATATATATGCTTTATATATATCTAAATATAAAGCAACTGGTTTTACTTTATATAAGCCACTTAATAAGTAGGAAAATTTTGTAATATGTCGCTCGAAAATATAGTATTTTGTATACTCAGGTTTTCCAAAAAAATGACTGCCATTGCCAAATGTTAGGAAATTTATGAATTCACAGTTTTTTTATTAACGCAGTGGAAGTGTACAGAACAACCTGTATGGTGAATAATTTGAGCGTCTTTTATAATGTTCTTGACCATATCCATGCGCATGTTGTTTTCCATATCCACTGTTGTGGTCGGAATCTTCCAGTGAGATGTAACGCAGTCCTGATGGCCTGTAAAAATAAGAATAGCTCAGTTAAAAACAACAGAGATAGCTGACAAAGGCTTCTTCCTGGAGGGACTTTGATATATTTACAGGCATATTTGAATTAAGCATCTGTAAGATACAACATGGACTTTATTATTGTTTTAATTGATCTGCCTTTGCCAGAAAAATACTAGGTCTATCTTTGTTATACTAGGGAATACCAGAGAATACTAGTCTCTAGGCGAGACCTTGGTTTATCTTCTTGCAAGATTTTTAGTGCTAGATATAGATGCTAATTAGGTGATGTACCCTGTCACACCCTATAAATATTATCAAAGCAATATGTTCTCTTGAAAAATCTTCCTACTAAGGTCTGGCTTTTTTATTGAAGTTAGTTTGTAGCTCGTCAATTTTCAGTTGTAAGTGATAAATTTTCTAAGTGGTGAACAAATTGGAAGTTGGTCTACATTTGAATTCCCAGATATCACATTTATTTGCTTTATTTTTTAAATTTGAATATAGTACTTGAAATGTAAATTAGTTTTAATGTATTTATGGATTTGGAAATATTCCATACATAGAGCTAAATGTACAACAACTAATTGATGCAAAAGTTTTGTAGTTTACTTACGCAAAGGGTAGGACTATTCGAACTCCCTGTCCTGGAAATCGTCGATCACTTGGGTTAACATTAAACGGCGACCCATGTCGATCATGATAGCGGTCTAGAACACTGTAGTGTCTACTGCCGTATCCTGCATTGTACAAAGGTGAGAAAACGCAGATAAATTCAAAAGTAGCTGCTTCTTCTGGATATCCATGGCTACCGGGATTATTGTTATAGGGAGAGCCTTTTCTAGGGTGATACCGATCTAGTGGACTGGAACTGGAAATGATGCTTCGCCCATGAACATGTGATCCATAGCCAGCAGGTTTTTGCAATTGGAGGTTGTAATTTGATTGACGACACATTGTATTTGCCACCAAAATAATCTGGAACATAAAGAAAAACTAACCACGCAGTACATTAAATGAGTGAGTTTACATACATTACATGAATTGACATAAGGCATGTTTATGATTTATTTATTTATTTTATTCTTTTCTCATTGTTAATGATAATTCTCTAAGATAAGATGCCTATCTGGTAGAGGCATCTTAGTTGCATTCACTTGCTATGCATTCAACCTCAGTTACATAAATAACCTTGAACAGTACGGCAAACAAAATGATCTTGAACCACTTCTGGCGATTTCCCACTTACTGATCAGGTCTGCATTACTTACCTGTGAGACTTTTATAGGTCTTTTGGTTGGTAAGCACACACCCTGACCACATACTTTTTGTTCTCACCTCAGGCTCAGATAGCACTACATTTTGTGAATAGTTGGCAGAACTAGCTCTTGAACTTCAGTAATAAAGGAGTTATCAAATGTTAATGAATTATAAAAGGAGTGACATAAACATTGATGCCTATGTTTGGACTTGAGATAGAAAGGCCTCTCTAGTGAACATGTTTTGTTAATCCAAAAGTACACTTCTTATTCTCATAACAGCAAGCTACTTAGCAATCAAGACAAAATATTTTTGAGGAGATAACTTCACTCCTCCTATGGTAACATATGCATGGATATCATAAATGTCATTGGTTCCCTGAGTTTAAGACCAAATTACAGCCATCCCCTGTCAAATACCATTATTTTTATAGCCAAAGCCGTAAATCCTTTGTATCCATTGTCAATCAGTCAAAACATGAATTGTAATACTGGTCCAGCTCAAAAGGAATCTGCATTACTGAAAGCTAGCGAGTTGTTGTTGGAATTCTCTCTACTTTGGAACACTAAGATTTTAGCAGGTCATGATGTTTGTAACATGTACTAGTCATGAACGTAAAAATAAGAGATGCACAATCAACGAAAACCATCTTCCAATAGCAAATGATAGCTGAGTGTCTAATAGGAGTCACTAAGAGCGGCCAAAATCTAAATCCAGATCTGGTTCGTTCCGATGACTCCGATGTGGGGTGTAGTTACATGTGCTTTGGATAGAGTGTCTGTATTGTTTTATTCAACTTGAGCCGCTGCTAACATATGAACAATGTCACAAACAACCCCTGTCAGTTGAGCAGTAGACATTTGGGCAGTGTACACTAAGGCAATGGACATTTTGGCAGTGGACAATCGTGCAGTGGATATTTGGCCAGCAGGCACTTGGACAGTAGGGCATTTGGGCAGTGAACAATGCAGTAGCATACATTTCAAGTAGTGATTCCTGGACTATGGATAATTGGACACTTTGAGCAGCAGAAATGCCAAAATATTTTTGCAGGTGGACACTATTAATTCCACCTGCCTGCCGACCTACCTGCCTACCTACTTGCCTACCTACATATGTATGTACATACGTACGTACATACCTGCCTGCCTACGTACTGCCACGTTCATACCTACCTACCTACCTGCCTGCCTATCTGTCTTTCTGCGTGCCTACCTACCTACTTACCTAACAACCTGCCTAGTTGGATCTGCCTGTCTAATCCCTTACCTGCCATCTACTTGATCACCTAACTGCCAGGTCCTAATTGCTTACATATTTACCAATCCACTTTCTTTCCTCTCTACCTGTCTGCTTGCTTGCATGCCTGCCTGCCTGCCTGCCTACCTACCTGCCTGTCTGTCTGTCTACCTACCTACCTACCTACCTACCTACCTACCTACCTAGCATAAGTAGGTAGGTATGTGGGTGGGTGGATAGTTAGATAAGTAAGCAGGTAGGTAGGCAAGTAAGTAGGTAGGTTAGTCAGTAAGTAGTACTCCTATGAACATTTTCTGTACGACTTTTACTGCTTAAAGGATTTTCCTTCCCAAGTAGTTGCTGTCTTAAGACTACACTGCCCATCTGTCCCTGGCACTCTTTGCCCAAATGTTCATTGCCAGCTGGCCACTGCATAAGTGTCCAGTGCCCAAATGTTCACTGCCCACTGTACACTGCCCAAATGGCCAATGAATAAACATCCATTGGCCAACTGTCCGCTGCTTAACCTTGGACTGCCCAAATGTCGTTACTGCATTTTTTGTAAATGATTCGTAATGCCACGTCCATACCTACCTGCCTGCCTGCCTGTCTGTCTGTCTGCCAACTTACCTACCTACCTACCTACCTACTTACCTACCTACCCACATACCTACCTAGCATAAGTAGGTAGGTATGCGGGTGGGTAGTTAGATAAGTAAGCAGGTAGGTAGCCAAGTAAGTAGGTAGGTTAGTCAGTAAGTTGTACTCCTACGAACATTTTCTGTACCACTTGTACTGCTTAACGGATTTTCCTTCCCAAGTAGTTGCTGTCTTAAGAGTACACTGCCCATCTGTCCCTGGCGCTCTTTGCCCAAATGTTCATTGCCAGCTGGCCACTGCCCAAGTGTCCAGTGCCCAAATGTTCACTGCCCCCTTTCCACTGCCCAAGTGTGCACACTGCCCAAATGGCCACTGAATAAGCATCCATTGTCCAACTGTCCGCTGCTCAACTTTGGACTGCCCAAATGTCGGCTGCCCAACTTAGCACTGCCCAAGTGTCCACGCCTAATCCAAATATCCCACAACCAAAATGGTCTAATGGTCCAAGTTAAGTCACTAGACAACTGTGTAATAAAGTGGTTAAGCAGGGGTACAAATACTAATTTAAAATAATTAAAACAGCCGAAAAACACTTGGCATTTCATTACTGCATTTTTCGTAAATGATTTGTGTTACTTATTAAGCTTAAAGATTTTATTACAACTAACCAATGATAATAGCTTTTATCGATGTGTTACTATAACCTATGTGATATTTTTTAAAAGTTGTGAACAGTATTTTACTTTTGAAAAATTTAAAATAAAATATTAATCAAGTTAATTTGCATTGATAACTTTTGCAGTATTGCCACCACTTTTAAAAACAAAAATATAATAAAATTGCTTCTCTCGCCATATCAAGCTAATCAAGTTAACTTGCATTAATAAGTTTTGCAATATTGTCACCACTTTTAATAATAAAAATGTGATAAGATTGCTCCTCTCACTGTGTTTAGTAAATCTTCAAGATAACGATAGTTACTTAATGTTAAGTACACAATATGCAATTGTTTATAACAGCACATACCAGAGTTAAATATTTGAGACAGACAGCCATTACGTATCGTGTAATACACATGCAGCTTTCTTTCACATTTAACGTTGCTTTCTGTCAGCGGTGGCTCTACTTTAAGGTTCGTTATAAAGCAATAGGAAGTACATGTAAATCTTTTCATTAATCATTATCTTCATGTTGAGGTCAATATAGTTTAGGCGTTGTAGCCCTTAAGCACCACTGAAAGGGCTACTCTAGCAGGAGTTTTCAAAGTAAATTTAAGACAGTAATTAAAATCACATCTTTAAAGAATTAATGTGAAATGTAAGGAGTACCTGTAGTTTCCGTAAAAACTGTTTATCTCCCCAAGAAAATAGGAATTAATAACCCTACTAAGAGGAAAGATGGGCGTGCTGATTTTTTTTCTGATATTGGAGAAGCCCTTAATGTTAAATTGCGGTGAAATCAAGAAGTCTTCGTTAGCTTTACAGAAATTCTATAAAGTAGCTTAGTGGATAAGCTGCATGATTTTCTAGTAACACGGAAAACGTGTATTTTAGTAAAAAAACATAACGATGGTAGTGTTGTCTCACAAGTACCGTACTGTCTATCAATTCAGCAATAGTGAGTGGAGTCGAAAATTAATGGGTTGGTTTGTTACATGTTAGAGTTACAGGTGACTGCATTTCATCGTGCTGCCAGTGCTAGTGGAATTAATTGATGTCACGTTGTCGTCGTCGTCATCCATATGTCGTTGTTAAGTCGTTATCGTCGTTACCGCTGCTACTGTTTTTCTTGCTTTTACGGCGACCAGTTAACTTCAGCACTGTGGTTATTCTTAATTAAACTTCGTTATAAATAGGGGATTGTCGTCGTCACAGGAAAATGTTAGAACAGTATTCTTGTGCGACTAAAATGACTATCAAGAGAAGATGACTTCACACACGCAGAATATCACAACTTCACATAGAATACCTAAAGTCGAGTAGTCCACTTCAAAATACAATCGTTGCTCCTGTATAACACGTATATCGTTGCAGTACGGCAAATGAACACCGAGATAGGTCATTAGTAGTCATAGTGGAGGTCAGAGTCACTAAAAACACACAAAAAGGTCCAGAAAGGCAAATTATAAGTTACTCATTGTACTGGTAAGTCGGCAAACGTAATTGCTTTGATTAATTGATGACCTCAAAGTAAAACAGCATCAACTTCAAAATGTATTGCCTTTGTTTCTGTGAGAAATATATCTTTTTTTCAACATGCCAATAAAGCAGAACAATAAACAGTCGAGTCAGTATGGCCAGTAAAACCTTTTTCTTATCAGTTTTTAGAACTAACGGGAAAAAATGGCTACAAGCTCTCGCAAATTGTCTGTGCAGTGCACAAAGCTCAGGACTCCTATTGTTTTTTAAAGTTCTGCGATCCAACGTCTCCATACAGACTCATTACAAATTTTTTTGTTATGATCGCCGGCGTCATTAGCAGTTCTATTATTATCGCCGCCCATGTCTTCGAGTTATTTTTTCTTTTCTTTTCGTTTTTTACGTTTGCGTTTTACTTGATTTTAAAAACAAAATACCTTCAGATATTCTGTTCATTTTTATTTTTATTACGTAGGTTCAACTATTTTACCTGGAAACTTTCGTTGCCTGACATTTCATGCTACACGCAGCAAAATAGGGTGTGAGCGTGTTGATATTGAACGAGGATTTTTTCAACTCACACTGACTTTTTCACAGAATAAACAGCCGTTTTCAGGAGATGAAACGTTGAACTTTTTAGGGCACACATTGACAATTCAGTGCCCACTAGGTACTCTCGTACTAAAAATAACAGTAATGTAGAACTTTTATGATGGTATATTTTTGAAAAAGTGTAAGTACAGGATCTGAAGTTAAAGGTTTCACGTCTAGAGCCTTTTTGGGGTGTTTCTGATATATCTAATTGTAACAAACAAATAAGTGTTATTGATACTATTTTGAAAATTTTGATCAAAGTAAAAAGTAACACAGTAAGCTTTTTTTATTGATTGATCATACTAAAGCAATTCGCGCATAATTACTTTATATAGAGTGGCCCAGAAAAATGTACCGAAGTTTATACTACAATAATGTTAAAAGCAAGTGCCCTAGGGGTAAGTTGAAATTGTGCAGCATGACGACTGCGAAAGTTACAAATTTGTGGTTTTAGCGGTTTGTAAGTTATGGCTAGGAAAGTTTTGTACGCTAAAAAATTAAATGCAGGAACAATGTCAGGGAAAACCAGCCGCGTTGACGTATAAGCACTTAATACGTGGCACTGAGCAAAACAATAAATAAATAAATCTTTTATATCACGGTCTTCACCACAAAAAGATAAAGCAGTGACAATAGTTTGTTATCAAGAAAAACGAGATTTAATCCTCTGGATTACGATACCTGGAGTTTTTTAAATGAGCATGTATGACGGCTGCACAGAGCTGTTTGATGCAGAGGAATTAAAAGCAAAAATTGTTGAGCGCTGGGGCCAAGTCACTTCTTTTAGATAAGTGAGAAACTGTGGGAACTATTGGAAGAAATTCCCAGTTTGCAGTGAAAACGGTGGACACACGGAGCACTTGGTGTAAATTTTAACAATAATGGCACAAGTTTTCCGGCATTTGTTTTTTGATTTATTGAATCAAAACTTCTGCATCATTGGAATAACCTAAGAGAATGACGTAAAAATTTTAGGGTTTATACATAAACGTCTATAATATCAATGTGGTAATTTTCAAGCGATTCCTTTATTTTTCTTATACATGTAATATCGTGATTAAAACTCCGGCACATTTTTGCACCACCTAATATATTGTTTATTACATTATTTACAGGTTCCTGTTTATTTGAATATAATAAACATCGGACAGCGGCACTGTGGCTCGCACGCGAAATTAAACGTTAAAATTTACAGTATCTAATATCTACAAGCGAAAATATGTGTCAACTGTGTCACAGATAAACTACTATTCTGTGTTTCGCTATGCCAGGGGGCGGTTACTCGTAGCAATGCACGATGGCTGAGTGTGTGCCTTCAGCGTAAATTGCTAAGCTGTACTGATTTTTGCTTCTAAACGTGCAAATTATTCATCTTCATTTCGGTTTAATAGTGGGATTATTATGAGTTTGAACAATAGTCAAATCTTAGTCTTAGTTTAATCCCGAGTGTGGTGAAAGTTTACATCGTAGATAATAGTATCGAGTTTTCTACTGCTTGCAGGCGGTATTTTTTCAGCCTCATAAGAGTCATGATTGTGGACATAGTGACATAATAAACCGTTCTTCATTCTTCACCTAGTTTTTTACTTACGTTTCAACACTAATCGTAGCATATTGTGTTTACATTCTGAAGCTTTTGGCACTTCTTTTCTTAGAGTGTGGAATACGGATTGACTTTCTTGTACATTATTTCACGCGTTGCTGAGTCGTTATTGTTTGTTAGAATAACTGGTTTAATTGTTTTGCAGTCCACTTTCACTGAGAGCATCTAAATTAAAAGTCGTGTTTGTGATCAGAGTTCTTTTGTTAAAAACTTGCAGTTGAATTTGCATCATCACTACTGTCGTTAAATTTGTTTTTGATGTATTACCTTACTTTCAGTTGCGTCTAGCACAGCTCTAAAGTCTGCCATCCAGGTAACACAAATGTTTTACAGCGCTGAGTATTTCCCTTCCATGACCTCCCATTATCGGCTGGCGTCGACTAAATTGGCAGTTCAACTCATTTTTCGATCGCAAGTCTTCACTTGGTATATCACATTGTTACAGTGGTATGAAACCAATACCTAACAAGCGTATTCATCAATTGGCGATCCAGTTTTCAAATTTTCGCTCATATCTCAGCACTTCCTAGGAACTTCACTGTTCGGGAAATTGTTTGCTGTTTCTAGGAATTGTTTGCTGTTTCAGCTTTGCAACACGGTGAACACGCATCCCCTTCGTTGGACAGGAACTAAGCAGCTATGCGTGACTTTACGTGACTGAGCGTCACGTCGTTTATTTTTAGATTTAAATGTTCGACTACCTTCACTATTCTTAATGCAGCGCATTTATAACTAGATAGGTGCCAATTTTATTTTGGCTTTGAGAAGTACGAACTTTTTAATGATCAAAGATATTCTATACTATTTAAATGTTATATAAATTCTTTTTCCCTTCGTGTGTTAAAAGTAACCACTGTTAACTTTATACATTGTTTAACTTAAGTTCCGTTATAACTTATTTAAACACGCAGTTTTTAGACTTTTGTGATGTGTTCGACGTTAGAGCTGACTATTTTGTTATAGCATTCGGTTTGTAGCGTGTAGTTCATGACCTGCTTGTAGTATGTTAGGATTAGCTGTGTGTTTCCATGCCTGGGCGTTCATTTCTGCTTCACGGTGCGTTTTTTTTAAATACTTGAGGGCAATATGTTAAATCTAGAAAAGCTATATCCTTCGCTAATTTGCACCGGATGTCCGCCTGATCATTTTTGGTCATCTTACAATGCCAGCCTAACGCCACAAAATGGAAGTGATAGTTGGTGCGAGTATTTCCTGACAATCCCCTGAATCTAGCATAAATGCTATATAATCTGTATTACATAACAAAATTTAAACCATCTGCGACCTGCTGAGTACAATCAAGTTCCGTGGTATAATCATTTATGTTTTCGGAGTGATTGCTTGCTGATTCAAATGAGTTTGACTCATGGATGTTTTTCGTGCTTTACGGTGATATAAACGCGTTGCCACTAGAAATACGTATAAAACAACATTCCGGTTTGTCAAAAACTTTTTACTTCTCTCCTTTTCTCTCTTTCCGTCTTTTCTGACACTACTCTTTTTTGTGGAGTTTTTTCTTTCTTTTAGTTCTTTTTTGTGTCCTACTCCCTCCCCCGCCCCCCCTCTCTGTCTCTCTTCTCTCTCTCTCTCTCTCTCTCTCTCTCTCTCTCTCTCTCTCCCTCTCCCTCCCCCTCTCTCTCTCTCTTTCCCTCTCTCTTTTTCTCTTTCTCACTCTCACGCGTGCACTCTTTTTGCCTACCTGTTTGTTGATCTACAGCTAATGTTTACATTTATCTACACAGCACCTTATGACGTTTACAGATATCGAGCACTAATTCTTGCTATTTGAACCTTGTTCCGCCATTCTTGTGTATCGTGTCAGGCGTATAAGAACAGTTTTGTGTACAAATAAATTTAAATACGTTTAAAAAATGTGAAGTGAGAAAGTATGACACATAAAACTTTGAAGGACTGGTGTGATCAAATAGAAGGACTTCTCGTAGAATATGACAACAAAATGAATATGTACCACTGCCGACATGATAGCTGAACTCGAGGATTATGCAGCTAGTGTTGTAGATGTGAATGTATTTCCTCATAGGAGTCGCTCTTTGTCTTCACTTGAGCTGGGTATTGCCAGCATAAAAAATGCCGATAGAGAAATTCTGTCTCAGTACAGCGCAGATTCAACTGGTAAGTTTTGTGTTGAAGTAGGGTGAAATTTTTGTTATATATTTGCCCAAATGTAACTTGAACATGTATGCCAAACAAACTAAAATAAAGTTAGAACTTAGAATGTTGTGTTCCCAAAACTCTATGAAGTTTAGTTTAGATAGTAGGTCAAATTCAAAGGAAATTTGTCAGTTGGTCATGGGTATTTTTATAATGTAACAAGCAACTTTAGCATATATTGTTGTTCTCTATGTCTTTGTTTTCTAAACTTTCACTTGTTTGCTGAACAGTGTTTAACATGAACAGTTTTGTTTAGCGAGAAGCGAAGTCCAGGTTAAAGGAAAAATATTGCCTCTATGTTGAATTTTCGATCCAATTCCAATGCACTTACAGCGCTTTCATTCCAGATTCATTTTAAGTTGCAGTTGGAATTATCAGATTCAAATTGGGATCTTATTAAAGTTATTGTAAGAGCATAAAATTGAGTCCGAACATTATTGACAATTGGCGCATAGCACAAGAAAATCTCAAGTTGAGTCTGAACATTATTGTCATTTAGTGCATCGTATATGGCTTCATAAGGAATATTTCAGAAATTTTACCAGTGACCTTTGAGGAGGATGGTGCTAGACAGCACGACATCGTTTGATGTAGCCCAGGCAATTCCAGTTTCATTATTTTATTTAGCATATTTCATTTTTGCAGTTAACTGTTAGGGAAGATTTATACTTGGATAATTGTTATTTAGTTGTAAAACATTTTTTGGGCGCGTTACCAGCTTAATTAATTCATTTCCAAGGATTGGCGAGCCTTTTAAAACTACCGAACTGCTTTCTTTTGAAGTGTTTTCCTTTCTAATCAGTCGTGCATCGTAAGTGACAAAAAATTATAGGTGTACACTGTATATGCTATATTGCTGTCCATATATGAAGTTAACTGCAATGCTAAGAACTTAAAGACCATTGTCCCTGTAAATAATCTACACCTAGAAAAACATTCTGATCGATCCTGAAAGTTATACGCACAAGCAGTTAACATTTAGGAACATTAATGCCATAATAGCTTCCTCGTTTTAGTGTGCGCAACGGTTTTCCTTTAAAATCTGGTTTTTCCATTCATTTTTACACAGTCCATTGCCTGTGTTTACTCCCCGTTATTCCAGAAGCTTTTATTCCACACACAAGACACTTCAAACAGCCAAATGAGGTTGTGTTATTTCTACAATCATTGCCTGCATAATTATTTTCGCTTAATTGCTTCGCTGACCAATCGGGCTGTTATTTTGACATAGCTAGTTTAAATAGACACTGACCCGATAGACGTTTTCATTGTAGGCTTGTAGCCGTCTTGTCTTGTGTGGTGTTGCTGTTACAGCACTAGCTGGTGGTAAAGCAACAGCGAAGAATAAGCTGTGGAATGAGTGACCCTAGTTTCTTATACATTTGGCAGTGAATAACTGTAACAGTTTCTTTGAGAAAAGTAGCCTTCTTTACTATTGAAGTAACATCTCTCTTTCAAAATCTGTACAGTGTGACACTTTTGCAGTGGTAAACGTCAGGATAATGTGTATAACGTATTATATAGTTGAACTTCAGCGGTGTGGCTTCTACATCTTATTATTTTTCATAAAAGCTCTTCCACGGATATTTGTGCTTTTTTAGAAACAGGAGTAAGAGGTGTTTTCCGATTTTCTCGATTTTCATTATAGAACTTAACAATGTCAAATGAGGTGAAGATAGATGTAACAAGTGATCAGTCAGACACTCAGGATGACGGAGATCTGGCTCCTTTAGGAATGAGTCCAAGGTCTTGCCGAAATAGAAGCAGACATTTTTCTCAAGATAAAAGTCTTGACATTCCCATCATTCAGTTCACACCCGCGGCTGCTCAAGATACCTCTGTACCATTGATGGGTAATGGCCATGTACCTTCATCAAGCAATACTCTTGGAGTTTCCAGAAGAAGACGGACAACATCACTTTTGGTGTTTAACACAGCTTCTCATTCCACCGACACAAGTCTGGCCCTACCGTGTTTGACAAAAGGGCGCCAGAGCAAAGCACTAAAACGCAGCGCCACAGCACCTGGTGAACTACTCACTGATAAGAAAATACTTGGCTTTGTCAACAATAATATCCTAAATGCAGTTATACCAAATGTTTATGGAACATTTTACGATGGTATTGATGATGAATTTTCATAGATATTTATTTTTTTGCAGATATAGGTGTGATCAAATATATGCATGGCAGCTGCCGTCGCGCTGCAACCCAACTATCCCACAAAGCCCAACTTGTATTGATTTGAGCTAATATGATTTAAATAAGCTATTAACACTTTTTCTGTTGAACATTTATGAAGTTGTGTTTTACCAGGTTGCTAAATTGCTGTATTCCATTACCAAAAATTCTTTTAAAAAATTCTGCAGAATTTCATGCATCACTCAATCAACTTGATGACTGTATACTATTTGACTGTTTATATGTCAAATTTTTTTAGGTACGTATAATGTGTTAGATCCTTTAGAACAAGACTTGCCACCTGGTTTGGGGCAGTATGAGGATTTCCATACAATAGACTGGTTGCGAGACATAGCCCGAGACAGACTAAGACATCGGCATATAGTGAAGAAAAAAACTGTTTCTTGTTGGGAATTGACCAAAGGTTTACACGATGCCTGGTCCGGTTGGATGTGTGTACTTCTTGTAGGGTTATTAGCTGGTATGTGTTAGCAGTTATCCGCAAAATTTTTGTTAGTTTTTCTTGTTGCTGTTGATCATACTTTTTATTTCTGTTCTTAACATGAGTTATTTAATGGAATTAATCCACAGTTTTCCAGAGTTTTTAAAACTGAACATGGCTCTCTTTTACACATGCTTACTAGTAAAATTTACATGTTTTTCAGTTTTTTTCTCAAAATTTCATACCTTGAAAAAAGATATTCCTATACAACTATTATTGTAAAACTGTCTGCCCATAAAGCTGATGTTTTTGATATTTCATTATACTACAGTTGTACATTTTGAAAGTGAATGTAGCATACCTGTTAGACATGTGATGCTTTGGAGATACATTTGGGCTACAACTATAACATAATTTATTTCTTTTTTCACTGAAAAGTATTTAAATTTGCCATTATGCATATACACACTTCCATCATTTGCAGATCTACAAAATTTACCAAAACTCTTCTTTATGAACATTATTGTAGTTTTTCAGTGTTTAGTCACAGATGCAGAGGTGCTTTGTTGCAGAGTGGGCCAAGAATATTCTTGATTAGAAAATAGATTATGAAATTATAAACACTGTTATGACTGTACTACAGGGTATAACAAAACTGATGTAGTAATCTATTAGATTTGCAGACACATTTATGTTTTGATTATTTCCAAATAAGCATATTGATTTTTTCAAATGGGTATCACATTATCTGTTACTTAACGTAGAATTTGACGTAAAAAATCTTTCAAATTGAAAATGTGACGAGGAAAATTAGAAGATGCTAAATTAAGCGTTTTTGCAACCATGAATTTGTCCTTGTGTTGAAATCAAAGATTTCTGAAAACATTTAGCTCTGCTCCAATTTAGGTAGAGCTGCTTAATGGTAGTCTTTCATGTTGATGTATATCAGCATTTTTTAATTTTGCATAGTGTGAATATCTGCTTTCTCTGTACTGTGTATGGTTGTCCAAGTTTATCACTGACACTTTTCTTCAAAATTCCTCAAGTCTCAGTGCAAAACCAGTAACTGTGAGAGGTACTATAGTGGATTTCATTTCAAGCTCATCTCGTTTACTTTCCTGTCTTCATCTTGATTACTTTAGTGCTTTTCTTTCAGGTTTAACAGCTGGTGTTGTAGACATTGGGGCTAGTTGGATGAGCGATATCAAAAATGGCATATGTCCAGGACAGTTCTGGTTTGGAAGAGAGCAATGTTGCTGGGACTCTAATGATACTGATTTTGATGAGCGACACTGTTCGGAGGTATTTTTAATGATACAACAGAACTTGAACTACAATAAGTTATTTCCCAACTAAGTACCATTTTTAGATTGAAACCTATACAACCCATTACATAATAAACTTTATTTTAGAATTACTTGTGTCAGTTTCTTTCCTTCACGCATTAACCAAATTGAACACATTACTCAGTGGTATGCATGGTATTGTTCCTTTTTTAGGTTTTTGCTGTTCAGTTTGTTGATGACAACAACACTAGCAAAGTTCAAGCTGTTTAAATGATTTTTTAGCTGATCTGTAGTTCACTTATCTTTGCTTAAGTGTTCACTCATGCCACTTAAGTGCTTTTCGTTATTTCACTTCATGAATATTATATAGTTTTTTTAACATTTTATTGCAAGCACTAAGCAGCACTAAGCATTGTGTTACAGGCATTGCCATGTTGGACTTTCAAATAAGGAAAGTGGTGGTGTCATCTGAAAACTTCAATGCATTATTTATTGACACATGTAATTTTCTCCTGATGTGTAAGTGTTTATAAGGGTCTTATGAGTTAGGGCTTAATTTTGCTCTTTTGAAATGAATTGCTTCAAATTCTGTTTGTTTTGTATGGAATCCTTTGAATACATGAGTCATGCAATATAATACTTCTGTGCTATCACATCTACAATATCTTAAGACCTATAACTTCATTATATTTTTTGTGTATTTTTAGTGGTATACGTGGCCAAATGTGTTTGGCATGTATAACGAGGACAATGGTTGGTACTACTTAGTACAGTACATTACCTATGTGTTCTGGGCTGTCATTATGTCCTTGCTGGCGGTTACACTTGTGCGTCAATTTGCACCATATGCATGCGGATCTGGAATCCCAGAAGTAAGCGATATTTCAATTTTATTTAGCTATATATATATCAGAATTGATTTTTTGTATTATTTTCTCTGTTTAACTTGAGTTTTTCAGCCTATTTTGAATTCAATTAAACTCTTGGGCATTTTGTTTGAATTAACAGTTTAGTATTAACATTTAATACCAAGGAGTCTTTTAAGATTTACTTTGTTTTAATTGCACAAAATATTTTCAAAAAGTTATTTTTTTAGGTTTATAGTCTCTGGCAATGTCTTTGTTTCTGTTACTGCCCTTTGGAGCTTTTTTGTGGACAATGTATATTTGACTTGACATGAAGTGTTGATTGTGTTGCTCCCATGGTCAAACTGTTTTTGTCAGGCTTGTACCTTGAGTAAAAACAGAAACAACTTTACCCTGAGCAAATATGCAGTTAAGCATGTGATCATTAAATTGGAAAGACATAACTTGAAATCAACTTGACTTAGACTAAATTCACAGCAACCTAAGGAACAATAAAAACGACATTTCTTCTCACCATTTGCTATTGGCTTTTTCAGATTAAAACAATACTTAGTGGCTTTATAATAAGAGGATACCTCGGCAAGTGGACATATGTCATCAAGTCTGTGACGATGATGATGGCGACATCAGCGGGACTTAGTTTAGGTAAAGAGGGGCCGATGGTGCACATGGCATGCTGTGTGGGAAACATAATGTCTTATCTTTTTCCTAAGTATGGAAAAAATGAAGCCAAGAAAAGAGAGGTTAGTTTGCTAATTTTTTTAAATGATGACTCAGACATGGTATAATTTATACATTTACATATTTATTTATTCGTAACCCACAATAGTAAACTTGAGGTAGTTATATATAACTTACACTATAACTTACTGTGTTCCCATGGTCAGTTTTACAGACTGGCAGTAGGCCACATTGCCTTGAGTACAAAATTCTTTCCTTTTGCTTTTTCACTGTTAAATGCAGAGTTTGCAAGCCATTCTTAATAAAGTATATTTTTCTCATTGTTCATCCAGATGCATATAATAATGGTTGATAATATAATTAATTTACCATTTGCTTTTTTTTGTCTTTTGCACTTTGTGCTTTGAAATAATAGATATTCTTCAAGAATTAACATGCATAAATCATCGAACTTCCTTTCGGTATATTTTTGATAAAATGTGTCATCATCACAGTTATAGGTGTCATATGTAGCATGAAAAAAGTAATGTTCTTTATAGTGATGTATGTGAGTTAATTTATTCATTGATACCTGTCAGATTGATAATTTAGCAAATAAACATGAAATTTAGTAGATATGCGTGAATATGTTTGTGTGTGTGTGTGTGCTTTCGCAAAGCTCCCAGTCAGATCTCAGACCAGTTTTGCCATGTAAGCACAGGTTCTGCGTTGAAATGCTGATTGATCACAATTTTTCAGTTCCTCCATCAATTAGTCTAGCAGTGCCTCCTTCAATTATTTACCCGTTACGCTTATTGTCGTAACCATCCACGTCTTTCTTAATGTGTGGTTTTGGAGAGCTAGGCATATGTGCCTGCCTTTGTTTATCCAAGTGTTTTACATTATATTTTCAAAATGGTGAAAATGCTGAAACCAGACCAATCAAACTTGGCACAGAAATGTAGGTAAGTACTGGCTGGGAAAGGTCAAAAGGCCACACAGACACATTTCGTCTCGATTTGACCTTAAAAATGTTTTCGTGGTGCATTCACTAAAGTGGTTTGGAATTTAGTTCAGTTTACCATTTGCAGTTTTGCTGTTTAGCAATTGATTCACTTTGTAGATAATTTTGCTGTCACTTTTCTCTAGTTAGCTATATTATATTCAATAAGTTAATTCATTCGTTTGTTTCAGATTTTATCTGCAGCATCAGCAGCAGGTGTCTCTGTTGCATTTGGCGCTCCAATTGGTGGAGTGTTATTTAGTCTGGAAGAGGTATGGATTTCATACAGATATGTCATACTTCTTATTTTTTCACTCGTACTAAAATATAGTGTAGTGCAATCCAAATTAGTTGCTCAATAAATTTTGCGTGTAGACATTTGTATATTGACTGAAACTTATGTAAAAATGGGAATAAATATTGCTAAATTTGGGTTTTAACCGATGAAAAATTTGATCTTACTAGCTTAACCTTTTTCTTTTACTAAGTTTTTTGTGAAAACTTCCTGTGACGCAGATTAAAGCTATCATAAAAAAAATGTGCATTACAAAGATGCATTATCATCTAGTGTATAAACTGAGCCTTAGAAAACCAGTTATTAACAAAATTTAATGTGCATTATCAATTTTATTGATAAAGATCATTACATGTGAATTAGTTCCTTAATGTTTTTGTGACTTCTTTTTTCACACTCATTAGCTATTTATGTATCAAAAATTTTTTAGTCCATATTATGTTTAGCGAGAACTGAGATTTTGTGTAACACTTCATCTTACAAACAAGAGAAATTGGAGATTTTATATATTCAACCAGTGTTACTCTGAGCTGGATATAATGTAAGCCGCGAGGAGAAAAGCAGCTTCACAAAGAATGAACTTATGCTAACCAATAATCCTTGTCATACAGATAATCCATTTGCTGTGTTATGCTTACTACTCTCAGAGAATATGTTGCATCATATTGGTGCTAAATTCAATGTATAATTAGTAAGTTTAATTATTAATAATTTTGTAATCATTTTCCTGGAAAGTGCCAGTAAGATTTTAATAATCAATTTCTTCAATTTAGGTTAGCTACTATTTTCCACTAAAAACATTATGGCGATCGTTTTTTTGTGCCATGGTAGCTTCATTTGTTCTGCGATCAATCAATCCATTTGGAACGTCGCATTTAGTCATGTTCTACATTGATTACAACAATCAGTGGTTCTTTTTCGAGTTAATTCCATTCATTCTTTTAGGAATATTTGGGGTAAGTATTCTGGAATATAGACTAAGATTCCTTTATTTCTTTTTTATAACTTTTAAAGTAACTTATTTTTCCATCTTATGGATTTGAAGTTTGGGTCCCTTTAAAGTACTATATTTCTACTTGTTGTCATCTGAGTGATTTGAGGTTACTCTTCATTACTGTATGCTGGATTTTCTGGAATGTTGTAATTAATCTTGCGTGTATCTTGTTAACTTGGTATTTTGCTATATTGTAGTTTTGCAATGTTGGTTATTCGTAGACTAGTCAACACAAACTTCTTTTTCGTTAGCTCATCATTCATAGGAACCATAAACGATTCCTAAGTAATTTCAATTGACTTAAACAAAACAAACAGATGGCATTTCAAAGACAAATTTCTATTGATTTTTCGCATTATAAGTAATATATTTTTAAATTATTGGTAAATATTTGACAGTATTTAAACTGCTTAAAGAAGAGGAAGCTGCTCATTTCAGTTAACAAGCAACAAAGTTTTTGTTTCTATTCATTTTTAATATAATGATGATCTTTCTTTTCAGGGCCTAGTTGGTGCTTTCTTTATTAAAGCCAATATATATTGGTGTAAATATAGAAAGAATTCTCGGTTGGGTCTTTACCCAACTGCAGAGGTAAGCCATCAGTTGCTGTTTATTATGTTAATAGTGTTATATGACTAGTGATCCTACATTTGAGATACAGTTTTGCTTTATTGCTGATGGTCTAGCTAATTTCCTTGTACCACATGTCTATCTTGATTTGAGTTTTCTGAATCTAGCTACATTTTCGATAATTGTAAAGAAAATATTGACATACTGATAGCAGGTTTGTCATGATTAATTCTAAAACAGAATTACCAGTAAAAAGTTTTGTGACTGTGTTACCTTTCACAGGATGTAAAATGGTTACCTCGGTTTCTTTTGAGATTGGCGTTAGGCTTTGCAAATTGCAAATGTGCAGAAATTGTTTGACGATAACTACGATTATTCTCAAAAAAATTGGTTTTGATTTTTCTTTTCAGGTTTTAATCATCACGCTCGTTACTGCATTGATTAGTTTTCCTAATCCATATACAAGAATGAGCACCAGTGAGTTAATTACGCAGCTCTTCCAGCAGTGTGGTCCTGAGGACAGCACTCCTCTCTGGTGAGTATTCTTCTTTGTTACCCTACTTGTTTTTCATGTCAATCTTGCAGAAACATGATTGTTTTGTTTTATTTTATGATATTTCTTTTAATACGTTATTTACAGGTTAAGTCGAAAAATTTACACTTAGGTATTTATGCTACAGCATCAATGAACATTACAAAATGTACTTTAAGTGTACAATGAAGGATACAGTAATATACAAGGGTGGTAAATAACCTTTTGTTAGGAGGCTACAAAAATAGCATGTTGCTTTACAGAACAGTTTACTGCATCAAAGTGCTGCTGAAACAATAGAGAATGTACCATGGCTCAATACTTAGTGGTTTCAGTTGCTTTTGCACCCCTTAACAAATGGTTAAGTACTACCCTACATATCATTTTATACCAAAATGTTACACTTACTGAGTTTAAATCAAAAGCCAAACACTTGGGAAGTTGGGCTTATTTTAATATATGAAAAAAATGTTAGAAAGTTTCAGCAATAAAATTGCAATAAGCATTTCTTGTAATTAGTAAGGTCATTTTAAAGTTGCCATTACTTCACACTTTGGGCGTGCTCCTTTTGAACGAGAACGGGTGTCATCCGCTTACTGTGCAGCATAAACACTTATTCTGCCAGGTGCTTCAGTAAACTTTTCTTGCAGCTGCAGTGACTATTATCAACTAGAACAATTAAAACCCTTAAATGAGAGATTATTAATACAATTTATTTTGTTTTTTGATGAATCCTGTTGCCCACAATGTAATAAAAACCAGTCACCCACGATAATATAATAGCCTCTAAATTAGCTAAGTAATGTGGACATAGAACACAAAGATTTAGTTGGCCAAAATGGTGAGATTCCTCAGTGAACTACAGAAGCGTTGTTACGTGTGCTTTCGTGCTGTCCACAAGTATCATTTCTTTCAAATATGCCCGTAGCGAAGTTCATTTGGTCCTGAGATACAAATTATTTAAATTTCTTTTGCACTTTAAGTGAGGCATTTTATCTGCTTGCATTATGTAGTAATTTAAATATTTTTAAGTGTAAATTAAAATGCAACGAGTGCCATTTCTGGTTGATTTTCCTTTAAATTAGAAAAATTCGAAATGAATTTTTTTTTTAATTTACAAATTTCAGCAAATGAGTCAATTCTTACTTTTACATTTGTTTGTAATATTTAGTGCAATTTTACTTTATTGCCGTGATGTGCTAAAATGCGATAATAGGTACTCTCAAAGAGCTTATCAGGTTTAATCGTTATTATAGGATCTAGTAATTCATTTGTCAAATTATATTTTCCTTGTCATTCAAAACTTACTGGAAGAGGATTGAACTGAGTGGCCTGATTGTTAAACAAATAGAAAACTTTGTTAAACGTTTTATTGAAAATACATTAATCAGATAGCAGTGGCATTGAATTCACAGCTATTTAATTGTTTTAGATTCAAAAATTTGATTATTGTAGGTTGTTGATATGTTATTACATCTTTAACTGATAATCTAGAAATTAAGATTACAAATAGCTAATTAGTCAAAATCATAGTGTGTGTGCGTCTGAAGGAAGTGTACATTGTGTCACCTATGTTGTTGTCTTGTTAAGCACCTATTTGTCTATTACAGCTTGCAATGGTTAACACTCAGATGTGTCCTGAACTGTGAAATACCTTCCTGATAGTCAAATAATGCAATATATCTAATTATGTTTCTCATTTTAGTTGACATTTTTAAATATTTTTTTGTTGTTTTAGTGACTACGAGAGGAATTTCACGAATGTGAATCATGGTACAGAGAGTGGCAAGATTGGCCATGGTGTCATTGATGCCCTCTGGCAACTTTCCTTGGCTCTAGTCTTTAAACTTCTTATTACTGTATTTACCTTTGGTATCAAGGTATGTAATTTGTGAATTTTAATTCTCCGCATGAAAAGATAGCTTTTTCTTAGTTTGAGCTATATTATTTGTGACATGGACTACAATTTTCTAGTTTTCGTTATAAAAAATAATGTAAATAAGTGTTTCAGAGATATATTGTTAGTCAAAAGAATGTAATATTGTCATATTATTTTTATGCTGACTTAATTACCATGATAAGCAATGATGCAACAGAAGTGAAAGGTGTAAAGAACTATGAGTGAATTGCATCTTAACTGATAGTGAATTTTTATAAGTATTTTTAATGGGAGTATATATTAAACAGCATTCTCCACATTCTCTGTGCAGTATCCTTGATCTGACAGTGATGTTTAATTAAATAGGAAAGGTTCTTTGTTTACATATCGTCTTTTTACCATTATTCAGGTACCAGCTGGAATTTTTATTCCAAGTATGGCTGTTGGTGCCATTGCAGGACGTATGCTTGGTGTTGGAGTCGAACAACTAGCTATGTAAGCTCGGATTAGTTAAACAACTTAAACAATTTTAAAAAATAAGTAAAAGTTGTGAGAAAACTTTTTGTGCTTTCAAGTGGATATTTTTATATAAAGCTTTCGTAGCTCTTTTCAGATCACACATTCAGTTATAATACAAGCATTTAGGTATTTAGACGATCTGTGTGTGACAATCTCAGAAATGTTTTAAATTACCTCGTTTTGTTTTGATTGCTTTTAAAGCAACCCTATTCAAAAATGTTGTTAATCTTATTCTGCTTTTATTTTACAGTCAGAAGGCAGACTGGTTCCTGTTTAAAGAAGTCTGCAACACAAACGTGGCTTGCATAACTCCGGGTATTTATGCAATGGTTGGTGCTGCAGCTATGCTGGGAGGGGTAACTCGCATGACAGGTGATTGTGTAGACGGTGGTCAACTTATTTCTTTATATTGACAGAAATAGTGATATAATATCAGTGCAAACATCAATCGGACAGTTTTTGTGCTAGTCTAGCTCGTTCAGTCAAGTTATTGGTGTATTGTTACGCTTAAAGCACATGCAAAATTTAAATTGCAAATTGAAGAATTTGGCCAAATGGCTTAATAAATTAGTTCTGGGGAATGCTTGTGTAAACTGTGCATGTTCAACAGTGTGTTAGGCCTACTTTTCATATTTATAGATGAAAAATCTTTCAGTAAGTGGAAAGTGTTTCTCTCTCTGTGTAGAGTTCTGTGCCATGACCTGTTCTGGTAAAATGTAATGAATTTGCTAAAAGTGCTAAGGAGGAATTTGCAAAATTATATTAAAATATAAGCCATGTGCATGCTTTTCATGACTTAAAATCAAGAATTTGTCTCATAACTAAGTAGTGGTACTAAACACTTAAATAGTAACTGTGTCATCTATATTTATGTTGTAATACGGTTATCTATGTTTAAGTAGCAATAACAATAAAGTACAATAGGCACCGCTTAATGACTCACTTTGGGATCGAAGGATTTTGACCCAATTAACCGACTGAACCTATTAACTGATGGGTGTAGTATTACCGGTATAGAAGAAGTATGTGTCACCAGCTTACTATGCACTGCAAAGGTTTTTAATGAATTTTAGAAACAAAGTAATGCCTAATTCCTTTGTGCAGTTAAAAATTCGAAAAACAATATTTTAAAACATTATTTATATAAGTGAATTAGCAATAAATTGAAAAGTATATTTTTCCAAATCACACAAGTCTGTTTATTCGCAAAAATAATGGAAATGCGTCCATGGTCGGCTGCTTCATTTTTTTTGGGACAAGTTGGATCAGAAAGTCTCATAATGATGAAGATGTTTAAAACTGTTGTTGTATGAGACGCAAATATGTGCTTGAACTGTTGTGGTGACCGTATTTCCCTGCATGAGGCTTCGTCTGTTAGCTCCCACTTGCTGTCGTGACATATTTATTGTACTGTACCTGCATCTCGGGCATAACAGCAACGGCAAACTGATTAAACTTTCTGTGAAAGAACGCCAGAGCTTCTAAAGCAAACCACTAGGCAAGTGATTAAATATTTAGCTTCCAGGAATTCTTGGGTAACAAGGTCAATTGCAGTGGACGGGGAGGGTCAAAACAAACCATTAGGATATCATATTAGCGGATGATAAACGTTCCTGCTTGCACACAAAACGGCACTTAACATGATTTGTTGCTATGTATATCATATGACAAAAGCGAACTAAGATGATATAAAAGTCATAAAAACTTATTAGTCACACGAAAGTGTCTTATTGAAGCATGTGAAACAAAAATATTGAGACAATATTGAGTCTATTAAGTGGCGCCTACTGTAGTAATCTTTGAAACTATGAACACATTTAGCAATGGATTCAAAAATTAGTGTAATAATTTAGTAATCTTTTAAGTGTTGATGTTTTAGTGTCACTGGTTGTGATCATGTTTGAACTGACCGGTGGAATCGAATACATTGTTCCAATCATGGCCGCAGTGATGACCAGTAAGTGGGTGGGAGATGCACTAGGGAAGGAAGGGTTATATGATGCACATATAACTCTCAATGGTTATCCATTCTTGGACAGCAAAATGGAGTTTACGCATACTACTATAGCAGCTGATGTTATGAGACCAAGGTACGAGACCAAAATCTGCTGCAGAGGTTATGTTGGTTTCCCTTTTTATGTTTTTTTAAATCATAGGATGCACAAACATGTTATTTGTTAGAAATTTGATACGTTAATTTTTGCAATAGAACCTGGTTTTAGCGATGTTATCCTAATCTTGCCTAACTTTTCTGTTTTTAGACGAAATGAGTCACCATTGTGTGTTATAACTCAGGACAGTATGACAGTTGATGATATAGGTATGTACAGTAATTTTTCTAAGCCTTTAGGATGAACACAAATGGGTTGGCAAAAAATGTATGAGGTAGAGCATTATCATATTGTGTTAGATACTTTTTATATCCATTTTTAGATCCATCTTCTGCATATGGAAAACATGCATTTCTGAAATGTCAGCAGACATTGTAGTTGCTTTTCCTATAAACTGTGCCCAATTTTCTATAGCATTAGATTTTTGTTGAGCTTAGTTTTTTGCACTTTTGCAAAGAAATATTACTGAAGTGCCAAACTTAGGATCACTGTTGGGTAATTGCGTATAGTGAGTTTCTAAAGTGTTAGCGTAGTGCACTATTTTATACTTAACAACAAAAAACAGCTATAACACGCTAATTTAATTTGTAGCAAAATGTATGTTTTAACTGGAAGCTACTTTTTACACCACCCAGATTCCAAGAATGCTAAGTTTACAAGAAATTATTCTAGTAAATATCTGAGAACTGTTATGGTACGTTGATTTTCTCAAGTCTTAATGCCAGCTTGGAAGTTGGAAAACGTTGTGACAAAGCTGCATGTTGTATTATGTAATTGTACATCAGTTGAATCACTTATCATGTGCATGTCATAGATCTTTGAGTTACAACAGTGAGTAACCACTCCAGCTTTTAAACACTGCCTCTTCTCACCGCTTCAGTTATGCATTGTAATTGTTCACTGGTAGCTAGCCAGGTTAACTATTGCTAGCACATGATGTTGCTTGATATGGCTAGTTGAGTTTTGATAAAATCGACAAGTACAACTTTTTGCATTGTAATAGCAAATGAAATCGAACATGAAAAAATGTGAAATTTCCCTTGCTGTTTATAACATTTAGAAGGTTTTTTGTTGTTTGTCCTCTTTAGATTACATATACATATATTTATAATTTAGAGACAGCTGTCTATAAAATCTTGACTGCATCGTAAAATAGCACCACAAGGCTTGCACAATATCTTAGTTTTTATAGCTAATTAGTTTTCCAAGTAGCTGTAGCTGTAGCTAACTACTTTTCAAAAGCAATGAGTTGTAGCTCTAGTTAGCTACTCTTTTATTGTAGCTTATCTAACATAGTTATGATAAGAATGTGATTGTTTGCATTTTGTGCAAACAAATTACCCACAACTGTTTGTACCTCCATCATTTCACTATTGTAAATTTATGCATCCAGCTTGCTCAAATTGCATGTGCAACATAACGTTTTTTAAAAGGCAGACCTAACAGCCATAACAGTGCTATGTATATTAACTTGTATCAAATAAATTGTGCCCAAAACAGATATGCTTGGTTTGATGGTATAGCATAGTACAAGGCTTATGTTGCCTGCAATATATTTTTTCCCAGTACATATTTTTCATGGCACTTTTGTATTTATTTTAAAATTGTTTATTGTTAATTTACTTCCTGATACTTTTTCGATTTTTCAGAATTGATACTACGGGAAACAGATCATAATGGATTTCCTGTTGTTTTATCCAAGGAATCTCAGTATCTAGTTGGATTTGTAGTCCGCCGAGATCTGAATCTGGCATTAGGTATGTGCAGCTAATTTCCGCATCTTGCATAAATTGCATTCCTTCTTGCACCAGTTCTTGCCCAGTAATACCCATTTGTTATGTTAATACTTGTAATGTAGTAAAGTGGCTGCCGATACATTAAGTACTGTCCTTGGTTATATTGCTTATTTAGTGATGGAATTTCGTGGAAAAAATAAATAGTAAGAAGGCACAGGATGAATGCACTTACTCCGTACTGCCTCCTTGAGTGGAAGATTATCACAATTTTTTATAGTTTGTGTCACAGCTTTCTCGCTTAATAAATATGAAATTTTTAAATATATTTATAAGGCACAGTTAAATCAGTTTATGCAATACATTTATACAAAACTTTATGCAGTTATAATATACTAAAGGTAACGATACCTCGGAAATATTATCATATTTATCAAATGGTTTGTACCTATTTTCAAATGTAACTCTTTTAATTTCTTGTTTATCTTGCTCAATTTAGCTAGCGCGAGAAAGAACCAGGAAGGAATTGTGAGCAATTCTATAGTTTATTTTACCAATCACGTTCCTGCCATGGCAGCTGTTGGAGGTCCGACACCCTTGAAGTTACGCAGACTGGTTGATCTAGTAAGTGTTAAGTGTTCATCTTGACATCAAAATCTGTAGCTGGAAAATATCTCACAAAAATCAACACAATTAGTCCTTAAATCTCAATGGTTTATACCTTTATCACTTGTTAGCTAGTTACCTAAATACCTAAATATAGAAAATTGAAATTGACTAACATTGGCAACTGTGATGATGTATCAGCATCTTTGTAGCTATAAATAGTTTTATATCGTATCGACCATGCCAATACATGCTATTTTCAAGATCCGTGTGCATGCTGGCCGCACTACATCACGGCCGTGGTTTAATTTTTTCCAGTCCGCTAAAAGAACGTGATGTTTATCATTATTAGTTACAAACCTAGCTTTTTAGATAACTTATAAGAATGTGACATTATCGAAGTATTGTTGCTAAGCTTTATAGAAATGAACATTTTTAGCTTTTTGTTAAAAAGCAGAAAAGTATCGCTTCCATGCTTCCCACATAGAAGTAGTATGAAAAGTCTGGAAATCCATTTTTCATACTTGCTACATTGCCCATTGTAAAACCCATTTTAGTTGAAGTTTACATCAAAGTAAAAAGTTACTTGATACTTGTTTGATTTTATTTTATAAATAATGCCAAAAAATGATAATAAACGTTCATTATTTTCAGGCACCTATTACTATAACTGATCAGACTCCTATGGAGACTGTTGTAGATATGTTTAGAAAACTTGGCCTTCGCCAAACATTAGTCACTCATAATGGGTAAGTATGCGGTCTTTCTGCCTGCTTTATTTTGCAATTTAGTGCAGAAGATAGAACTTTAAACAGTTTCAAAAGTCACAAGAATATTAAGCTTAACACTTGACATGAAAATGCTTGTGTTTCTAGCATTGATTTGTGTAGTCATTTTATTGGTATTATTCCACAAATTGATTCATTTTTCAGCCGATTGCTCGGAATTATAACTAAGAAGGATGTGCTTCGACATGTGAAGCAACTTGAAAACAAGGACCCATCGTCAGTTTTGTTCAACTAAAGATCTGTTTGTCAGTAGAATAACGGAAGAAAATAGATGACAGTATAATAATGTACTGGAAAGGGCATTTGGAATTTTGGCTATTAATGTACATAATGTATTAGTGATATACTTGTATCTTTGTGTCAAATTTGTTTTTTCTTGTGGTTATTACAGCAGTAGTTGGTTGGCGTTATTTTCTCTAGTCTAGTGCAACAGCCACTTTTCAAAATCAATGCCAATCCCATGTTAAACTTAGAATCGGTGTATTAGACAACTCATTTGACCCTAATGTGTAAACATTTGCATGAAGCCACTGTGCTAAACATTATGGCTAATTTATTGGCTACTGCCATACATACTCAAGTTCTAGGCTGTTGCAAAGCTCTACTTTATGTTTATAATATGAATTTGCCTTTTCTTAACTGACTATTGGTTCAGAATTGTTTGTTTGAAGTTTTTAAAACATTCACTTGATGTAAGGCAGATGTAATGTTCTTTTACTTTAATGTAATTAAAGAAAATAAATAATATATGTATTCTCTTTGACTCATGTATCTAAAGTCTTATGATCGTGATACGGGCTTATAATTATTACCTAGTTGTTATTGTTATCATCAGTTCTTTATTGTTATATTAATTTATGCATGTATAAGCTTTCATAGTTACTAATGTAATATGTTGTATTATAATGTCGTATCAGTGTAAAATGCACTTGACAGTTGCATGTAATTTCGTAGCAGCATTCAAAAGACATGAAATTAACAAAGCTCTCTTGGCAGACTCTTAAAAAATTTAGTTTGCAGTAAGCCTTTTTTAATATAAAAACATGGCTTAAATATGTTGCCCTAAAACTATTATAGTATAAATGTGATTTTCATGTTGCAATACTAAACTGACTTGGACTGAGACTGGCTGGTTTGAACTAGATGTGCTAATCTGGTACTATCTAAAAATTTGAATACCACTTCTTTAAATTTTTTTTGAATATCACTTTTGTGAGCATGTAAATGTAGTTGAAAGAAACTGATTCCTAGTCAATATACATGTGGGTGCATGGATCGCATAAAACCATTCTGTCTTTAGATTTTTGATATAATCATTTTTGATGCTGATATTGTATGCCTATTATGTGTATAGTATTGCATAGAACATTTTTTCTAAATTGTCTACCTTGTAATTTGTCTTATCTTTTTATACGATATAAAGAAACAAAAAGATTGTTTGGTAAAAGCAACATCAATGCATGTATGACAGAAAAAGATGTGGTCGTTAAATAATATTACTACCTAAAACTGGTCACTATTTGTTTTTGCACTCGTTCTGATGATTTGTTTGTCGATTTTGTTTTATATCAGCTTGCAAAAAAAAATCTGGAGTAAAAAGAAAACCTTTCACAGCTAGAGATAGTTTTGTGCATAAGTATTGTATTACAATTATTGTTATTCATAATAGTAACTATGTTCCAGAGGTTGTTGTTAGTTACAGCGATCTCTGTCTTGATTAATTTAGACTAAATAGTCAGTTTTGTGCTCGCATTAATGCCAATATGTGTTGTTTACTTTTTACAATGTCTTTCATAATAAGTGTATTTTTTGTCTTTATAAAATCACTATTTAATTTTGTGATTGTTGTGATGTTTAGTATTAAGCTTTTATTATGCTATAGAACATTGTAAGAAAAATGTAAGTCCCAATAACACTTCATCATCTCTAACGAATTTAGATTAAGTGTAGAAATTTTTTTGAAGTAAATGGATTAGCGCCTTACTTATGATCGTGGTGACAATATCTGTTTTGGCTCTTACTATGCCATACATAGTACCTGTAAATGTGCCACAGCTAGTCACAGCTAGTAGTATTCTTCCCTTTTTTTCAAATACCAATTATAGTAAGATTAAATAATTAAGGGACCTTTTGCACCTTTATTAGATTGTAAGCATGTAGTTTTGTTATGCAAAGTTTTATTATGTGTACTATCTTCGAACTACAAAACGTGTCACTATATTTGAATGTCTAAAAATGATGGTTATATGTAGCTGAGGCTCTGCTTTTTAGAGGAGTAATGTGTCTGAGTAAACTGGGCATAATTAGGTCAACATCATGGTTTTGTACCATATAGATTATATGTTGTTGTTGTGATTTCGAATTGTTAATTCCGTGAAATTTGCAATGTTTCCCTAATGTGAAAATAAAATGTAAATAAGTCAAGTGGATAACAAAGTTGCTTTTGTGCTTCTATGTGCTTTACAAAAAAGGAGGTACAGCAGTTAGTGTATTGACTTGTCTACATGACAATGAATTGCAGTGTTTAGAAGAGCAGAGTGGAGAGCATATATAGAGATGTCTTCTTTATTGCAAGCTATATTCTAATCTATCTGTTTCTTAGTATTTTACATTATAGATAATTTTTGCAAGGTTCTTAATGTTTTGTCAGTTCATTGACTGAGCACTATGTACAACCCAGAGTTTGCATGGAAGTCGTGACTTGGGGATGCCTTCTGTTTGCTAGGTTGAGATAAGAGAGTATTGCGTATATATACAAAGTAATCTACTTTCACGCCTGTTTTACACACACGAGTCTTTAAAGGTGGTGTATACAAACATTGACTACAATTTGCAGCTTTCTACAATACAGGGAGATACAGTAAGATCAGCGTGGTGGTGTTACACTAAAATTTATATATAATGAATAACAACATAGGTGAGGAATCTCCTGTTAATGATGTGCCTGCGCTGTATAAAGGTGTAGATGTCATTGTTCGACATGAAGGTATGTTTATTTAGCTTGCCAAAATCGTGTTAGATCTAGAGAATTTATTTATGGCTCAATGTTATGACTGTTAAAAAACAAAGAATTTATTCATTTATTTAAAAAATACTTAATACATGTATATAGTAAATAATAACTGAAAAATTATTTTACAAATAATTAGTCTTTCTATCATCGGTGGGTCAGTTTGATTAGTTTTCACTTGTGTTTTACTAGGCAAGCTTTGTTGGCGCCAAGAGCCGGAACTTCTTGGGTATTTGCATGATGAAAAACAGTATGCCATAAAAGATGATGATGTGTGGGTAGTATCTTATCCTAGAGGAGGTATTACTTCCTATTTGAGTTTTTTATATCTCTAAATTTTACCTGTTTCTTTGCTGTTGAACTTGTAATGGAGCACTGTAATCTTTTTTAATTCGGTTAAAGACTTGTTAAGAAATGCAATGTTTGAGATCACTCGTAAATTGTTGTGGCTTACAAGTGAATGTTGGACAAGTGTTTTTAAGTATCACAATTGTGTTGGAATGCTAAAGAAACTTACTCACTCACCATTATCATGCTATTTGGGTTCTCTAGCAGTATTCATTTGAGCTGATGCAGTTTACAATGCCTGCAAAGAGGAAAAGGAAGGTGAATTTGGGTATTATATCTTTGATATTTTTAGTCTTGTACTCCTTCCATGTTGCATGCAGGTTGCCAATGGCTGTTCAGAATAGTGACAGCCATTTTGCATGAAGCAGATGTCACTAAGTATGGCAATTTGACAGCAAGAACCATGGGCACAGTTGAGTCACACTTGTTCATGGGAGCCAAGCAAAGATTATTTAAAATGAAGACTATGAAGTCTCCTCGGGTATTTACAGCACATCTCAGACCTGATGAACTTCCAGCAAGTGTGTTTAGAGACAATAAGGTGAGAGTTCAGACTTATAGCAAGAAATACAACACTAATATTGATTATACTACTGCAAAAATATTGCAAATTTGTTTTAATAATGTGTGATATAATGTGGACCAGCTATATATTTCATCCAAAATAGTTTATAATTGTAAAATATCAGAAACATATCATGCGTTGTCTGAGTTTCACATTATTTTGTAGATAATCTGTGTTGTGCGAAATCCAAAGGACACTGCAGTTTCATATTATAATAAGCATAAAGTTGACAGACAATTTAAAACTAAAAAAGGACCAATAACAGCTACGTGGGAAGACTTTTTTGACTACTTTGCCAAGGGTGATGGTAAGTTTGCCAACAATATATTCTGCTTCGTTAAACCTGTTATGCTATGCCTATAGAGTTAAACGTCCATGCATAGACTAAATTAATTCACATTCATTGCAACTGGTCGGTAGTATTTTTTGTAAACATTTTTTTTTGTTTACAGTAATGTTTGGCTCTTGGTTTGATTTTGTTTTGGACTGGAACAAACATCGCTCAAATGAAAACATTTTTTTTCTGAATTACGAGGAGACAAACAGGGTAAGAATAAGTTTCCTTCCTAAAGATTGTCCAAAAAGGCAGTAAGAACTACCCTGCCGAAGTGCTGGAAAAAGATGGAAATGAAATGTTTGAAAAGCCTTGACGAAAATCACAAAATCAGTGCAGATGCAAGATTTGTCATAAGTGGTCTTGCCAAAAATTAATTATATCATTGAAATAGCATTGCTTTCTAGCGTGTGTGTCCTGCAGCATTGATTCTTATTGAATTAGCCTTTAAAGAGGAGATGTACACAAAAAGCTTTATGCAGTCTGCTGTTATAATCATTAAACTTTCTATGTTATACTGAGCCTTTTTTGTGCTATGCACTGTTTGTGTAGTAAAACTACAAAACGAAAGACTGAAATGCAGAGCTTTATTGTAGGATTTACCGGCAGCAGTGATGAAAATTTGTAACTTTCTCGGGAAAAATCTGACCAAGGAACAGCAGGAAAAAATCGAAGAAATGACAGCACTACCCCAGGAGTTAAAACACACTGGAAAAGGTTGGTAGAAATAAAACTGATTTTACGGTTGCATTTCTGATGATAGAATGGAGTTAATATTAATAAACAAAGATGTCGCATACCATCACTATCTAAATTGTAATCGATTACCTCTCATTGCTTATGCAGGAGACAGTTATTATATTGATATGCATATTCTGATATTTTCTTTAACAATTGGTATGCCTCATTATGATTGTAGGATAGGTAGTTTTATTTTTCTCAGTCTGATTTTTAAATTTATGTGAATGTGTCTGTCAACGAGAGAAAGCTGATAAACAAGTTTTTGGCTGGTACATGGCTGACAAGTGACTTTGTGTGCAGAGCATCAAAAAGATGCAAAATGCAATATTATTGTAGCAGTGTTCACCTGTTGGTATTTTTCAGGAGTAATTGGTGGCTGGAAGAAAATTTTTAGCGAAGATCAGAGTTCAGTAATTGATCAAATGTGCGATGAAAAATTAAACGGCTGCAATATGGATGTTGTGCTTGAGTGAATATTTCAAAATCATTATAAACAAACTGTAGAACAAGTGTAAAAAGTTCTTAGCAGTAGTATTTATTTGGTAGCAGCCAACAACACAGCTCATAACAGATTTAAGACATACACTTTAATTAACCTTTTTTAAAGTTATTTGTCCACAGATTTGAGGTAACATTTGCAAACATGATTGGTACCTCTAAACCATTTTAGTAGAAATTTACATAACTAAACTGTTGGCTGTGCCCATAGCAGGCTAATCCTACCCACTGGATGAATTGTAATGATTGATTTCAAATTTGCCTTGATGGTCCCGTTGACAAAACCTTACTGCACAGTCAAAAATTAATGTTTTGAATGTAATTTTTATATGAACATAAATGTATCATAAAAAAGAAACCACTTAGGTGCACCTTATATAAAACTGTTTTTTGGTTAAGATGGTAACCACCAAAAAGCTGTTTTCCGTTTTTCACAAATTGACCATAGTTTCAAAAATGAATGTGAAAAAAATGTATATGATTTAGCAATAGTTTCGAAATTAGTTTCTGATGTGTTAGCAAATGGCAAATATGCAAACTTAGTTAGTACATAATTAGTTAGTTAGTTAGTTAGCGCTATCTGGTATAACTTTCTAACTGCAATGTTGTTAGAATTTTTGTATTACCAGCAAATTTTAAAATATACCAATGCATGATATGCAACATTAATAAGAAAACTAAACATTTCATATATTTTATTCAACTTTTATAAATTTCTCAAAAATCATACCAAACAAGTTATCAATATCCAACAAAATATATGTTTATAAATAACAACCACATATCCATAACAAAAACAATATTATGTATAGGTAATGTCAAAAAGCCAAACAAAATACAAGATGCAGGACATGTTTGTAAATAATATATTAGGATAGGAATGTCTATTAATGTCAACAAAATTCTCTTCACTTATTTCAGATGCCCATCTTTAAATAAGTGTAAGTGATGCACAAACTTGTCAAACAGAATTCAAGAAAGACTTTGCTCACACAATCTCAAAAGAGCATCACAATTTAACAAGAGAGTATTTATCAAGTGTGCATATTTATTCGAACAATTGCTCACGCTAAGTAAATTTTCCTTCTGTAGATGGCGCCACCAACATAATCTGGGCCAAATTTAATGCTGAAAGCCAACTTTAACCCTCAAGAAACAAAATTAATTTGTCGACACGAACCAGCGTTGTTTGCGACAGTGTCAAGTAACTTTTTTAAGAACCAAGCAGTAACGCGTCATACTCAATTAATGTCTCACACTAGATTGTTAACTCAGATTTTCTTGTCTTAAATGTATGCTGTAATGCTGCAATAATTGCTGAATGTTCAAAATCTTATAACAATATAATCTTCTTTTCTTGGTAAATTGGCCATTCTTTCTCTTTCAAATTTTACAGCAATTTAATACCACTAGTGGCAATTGCGCTAGTGAAAATGTACGTGAATACTAACACGTACTGGGCCCAGTGAACACACATGAGAACATGCTCATTAAACGTCTCTGCTATGCATAGCCCGACATTATGGATGAGAATCTCAGGAAATTGTACATGTAGAAAACAGATCACAAGCATTTTATTAAGCACATGCTTCAGAACTCGTCGTGAAATGCTTGCGCTGGATTAGCTATATTACTTCCCAGGAAGAGATCCCGCATCTCTAACATTTCCCCAAGGCTCAACTGTCCATTCTCATCAGCGTCAGCATATTTGAATAAGTTGTAAGCTTCATTCTTGGCATGGAGGGGATTCCGCGGATTCGTGTATCCCTAGAATTAGGACAAGTTCATGTTAATTTTAAGGTGGAAGTAAATTCAACATAAGGTCATACATTTAACATTTAATTCAACAGAAGCCTAAAAAGAATCATTGTAAATAACAGGCCATAAAAACTCATAGGGGATGTAGTTCTTGTAAATTTGGGAAGACTATGCAAATAAACCAGAATACTGTTTATGGAAATGGAAACTAACAAAGGAAATGGAATTAACAAAATACCCATGACAGTACACTATTTCAAGAAAAATATAATTATAGAAGTCCACATAACATTCACAATTTGCCAAACGCAATTTAAAATCATGACAGCAGAGATATGAAATTTAATATACTTTTCTCATTTTATTGTTTTCAACCTTTCAAATTTTACTAACTTTGTGGTTACTCTGTTATCTACTGGCCAACATGTTTTTATTTGCCCAAAGAAATTATTTATTTGGCAGAAAAACAATGTAAAGGAATAGAAACTTGCACACAAGTCAGGAATTTTACACAATAAAAACTAAATTGAACCAACCATCAGCTCCTCAAATGTAGCTATGCCATTACGGTCAAGATCAATCTGTTCAGAAAATTCTTTTTTTCTTTCCGCTTGATATTTTTTCTCTTCATCCTGCCATTTGCTATCAACGTCACCTGGCGAGAGGGCAGAGAACTCTTCTGCTGTCAGTTGACCGTCGTTGTCCCTATCTGTAAAACACTGATATTACAAACTTCCTAAAACAAGCATTTTTAAAGTTCAAAATGTAACAAAAACTGCACACTGTTACACTTGTTTAAAACACAACAAGAAAGACAGCATATGCAAGTAACAGCTTATTTTGTAATTGGGGAATGTAACATCACCAGAAAATCCTGTATTGATTTTGAAATCATGTTCTCCTCTTTGGGCATAAAAATGGTTTGACTGTGTAAATTTTAGTGCTTATAATAACCAGCATACATGGTAGAAAATCAGCGCAACAGGTCGTATCAACTGATGTAAATAATCGTTTAGGTACACTAGTGCGCATAAAGTAAAAAAAGATTTACGTTATTACTCAACTATAATCTATGACTTTGAGATGCTAAAAACTACGGTGACCGCCACAACATTTGCATTATATATAATATAGCAGAATTCTTCAAGCTTTGAATGCACCTGCCTAAATGCAAGTAATTTTCAGGTAACTGGATGATAGGTTACGTGGGCAAAATTTCAGGAGAAAGAGGTTAGCCAAATTTTTCAATTAGTAAGGCCTGATAGCAACAAAATAAACAATCAAATTTATTCTATCTGTACATGAAGTTGAACAAACTCATTCACAATCACTAAAACTGCAAGTAGAAGACCTACAATTAAAGCTTATTTAGGACAAAAATACAAGAGTGTGCAAGACTTTACTTTTAAAGTAATATGACATCAATTTAGGATAACTTGACAATAAGTTCAAATAGAAACTAACTTGACAATAAGTTCAAATAGGAACTAAACAATCTAGAGCTTTTCATTACCTAGTGAGTGCAGGATATCTCGCACCATGCTGTGCATCATAAGTCTGCTATGCTCCGGGTGTCTAAATCCCAAGAACTCTCGTTCAGAGAGCCTCTCATCTTGATTTTCATCAGCTTCCGACCAGCGGAAGTTGTCCTGTGCTATGACATCACGTACTAAAACAAAAAGTACAACATTTGTCAGTAACCATACATCTCTGGTCACTTGATATATATATTTGTTTCTATATGCAAAGAAAGACAGGTAATTTGCAAAGTTGTGTGTGAAGTTGCAGAATGCGTGGGAACAGAAATTTGGTGAGTGTGCACGAGTAAAAGATGAAAAATGCGAGTGACACATGCCTAATGCATGAGAGCTGGCAGATCTGCATGAATTAAAGCTCCTTAACCCTTTAATATTTAATATTAAATTACAGCAAGTGAAACATTACTAACATTCATATAGCAGAAATTCAACTGTTACATGTATTTAGCTACGAACATTATCAGCAATACATACATTGTTCATCAAAATCATCTTTTGGATGAACTCCGTGACCACGCTGAGAGTCGTCATGTGCCTTTTGGTGAATTTTTGCATGCTGTTCGCGCATGCCTTGATTTACAAGAAAGTGGATGTGATACTCATCCCACGTTGCATAACCTACAGATAAACAACTAAAAATATATTTTACACATTTTCTTTTTTGCAAATAAACAAAGCTGCTTGTCTAACAGAAATGCTGTGAATAGCTTCATCAGAAAACAACAGGCACACACATATATATCACATGAAATTTATAAATTACGTAAATATGATATCAAATGTTCAAAACATGCCTATGTCTAATTTGCTGCTAGCTAGGCCATACTAGAGATTTCTGATTCAAAGGAAGATATCCCAATCTTTGTCCCAATAGAATGGGCTGCTACAGAATACAACCGAAACAAAGCAAACATCTCTGTCCAAAGCAGGACTGTTCTAGCCAATTTAAACTCCGTATGTTTTAACTAATATGGTAATAAAAACCTAATAATAAAAGGCACTTGAGAATTAAAATACAGCTTGTTGCAAGCGTAATTTTTGAGACTGCAAAACATGTTATAAAGTTCTTTAAAAATAAATGATAAATAATTAACTTTCCAGGTTCAGCTATGACATACTGTTAAGGATCACTCGATTTATTTGGCAGAATTTTTTAACTTATATATATATGATTCTAAGTGCAGATTTCTTAACTATAGTTTTGAAATTTAATGAAACAATTTTGCTGACATTGGTGCAGGACATTATCATGAAGCAGTAAAATTATAAACATTAAATCAAATTTACAATCATGTTTTTTCTAGTTAAAACCTAATTACCTAGTCAAAATAAACTGACACACTAGCAGTGTGTCACTAAACAAAGTGACACACTAGCAGTTTTTGACAAATTACCAAAAACAGTTTACCATTACTATACACTAATGAATATACCAGTGGACACTTAGAATAAAATAATGTGATATTGTCTCAGATCTCCTTACCATCCCTGTTTGCATCTACCGCAAAGAACAGATCTTTATTTTCCTCAATGGCATCGTTCATGTGTTCTGTGACCCGATCTCGTATCCAAACTTCCAATTCTCCTAGACTTACTTGCTCACTTTTGTCAGTATCCATTCTGAAAATTTATCAAGGAGTGTACATTTTGTATTTGACAAAATATTTCTGTCTGAACAATGTAACAAATGGAAAATAAATTTTGAGTCTTTCAAAAATGTCAATGTTACAAATAGCAACAAAATTTATTTTGAGAAAGTCTCTGGTATTTCAAAACGCTTACACAAAAGTATGGTAGTCAAAAAACATGAAAAATAAAACAAATAATAAACTTTTTTTAAAAACAACAACTTATGAAACATTTTAACACCTATAATACTGGAAAAGCATTTCTGATAGTTAAATAATTGATTAAAATCTAAATTAACGACGGGTGAGTCCAACTATTGATGACATACCACAAAGGAATGAAATTCTCAACAGCAAAAACAGTCCATGGTCATGTTGCACATATTTGCGAAAGCGAAAATTGAAGTACAGTGCTATAAGAAATTTAGTGTGTTATACTGCAAGTTTTAAGATAAAAATTCCATTTTCAAATTTACCGCTCTGCTCACGCATGAGCTGTCGATGTGTGAAGTACATCACAAACAGCACCTATTTTTTGCGCAACGCGTTTCCGAAATGCAGGTACTAGTGCCCATCTAACTAATGAATGGCGACATGCATATAACCGCGAAGAACTAGTGGCACTAATGTGAAACTGTGTTTGTGTGGTAATAATTCGTTCACGTAAGTTATTCTTGCTCGTTTAACATTGCTGATCTGTAGCTTGCTAGCAATGCTAGTGTCCAAAGTGCAGTTTTAATTTTTAACTAGCAATACACCGCATAACTGAGTGGAGTTTCACACAGACATTAATATTACTAAGAAAAATTGAACTTGTTAAGCGTAAATTATAATAATTGTGTGCAAATGTAACAACATTTTGTTGAGTTTTAATCATTAAGTAAGCAAAGCCCTTAAGTTCTTGAAGTAGGTAAAAAGTTTGCATTATTGTGGCAGTAGGTTTGAGTAATTAATTTCTGTCTTGTTTGCATTTTTATCTGCACATTTAGCATCACTCAGTCCTACAGCACGCCTCTTCATTGTCACTGCCACTGCTGTAAGGCTCAACAATAAAAAACTGAAACTTGTTGCTGTTTCTTTGCTTGCTGCTATAGAAGAGCCATGACAAATCACGAAAAAAATTAAATTAGTTAAGTGACTATTTTATATTATAAGGCAATTCTCAAGCTACGAACAGGTCGAATGACACAAAGGTTTGTTTTAGCATCACTTTTCCACCTTATGCCCAACGTTCCAAAAAGAGATAATTAATAGATAGCAATCTAAACTCACTTATGAAAAATATCCGTTAAAATCCGAATTTGGACGATTTCTGGATCATCTACATTAATCGGAACACCATTGCCAAACATTGCCTCTTTGTGATAATCTTTATTAATATGGCCATCTCGCTCCAGTTTCAATCCTTCCAAATGATCTGGCGGCTTTAAATCTTCAGGGTTTACATGAACCTTTTGAGTTTGTTGCTGCTCGTAACTCTTTTTCACTGGTGACCTATTTATCTCATCTTCTTTCTGAGATGCATTTACATAAGACTTTTTATGTAAAACGTCATCATTACTACTACTGTTTTTTCCATGAAACTGTAGCTTATTCTCCCCTATATTAATATCAACCTCATTTACTGATAGTGATACTTCCGCATTTGTATCATTGTTTTTTGTCTTGTCGACTGGTTTGCTGATAACTTGACACAAAAATAAAGCAGAAACGATAAACACAATACAATACACGACGAAGCAGTTGCTGTTTTGCATTTTGTAACGAAGAAATTACAAAGACTAAAACTGAAAAATTAAAAGATACTGCAAATAACTAGGAGATAACATAAATCGTAAAAACTTCGCGTAAGTCACGTTGCAATTGGCCTACTGTGCTGCTACCTTTTGACAGAAGATAAAAGCAAAGTAAAAAAATATTCGTTGCGTAACAGCAGAGATAATGAATTTGTGGTGTTCGAAAATTAATGATAATTCCTGTTGTGGCTGTGAGTAATCACAACATTCTTGTTCACTTACAATGCATTTATAATACCAATTTTTTTCAGCAACTGCCTGTAATGTAGTAACGTCGTAGTTACGGCATAAGTCACGTGATAGAAAAAATGGCGGCGTACACAAATAGTCTATCAAAGCATGGGACTTCAAAGTCACGTCGTTCCCTCACAAAAGCAACAACAACAGAGCTTACTCAAACACAGGCTTGCGTTTTCATGAACGCTCCAAGAAATCAGCATTGTGAACTTTGTAAAAAGCCTGCTATGGTTGGTTGCCCCGAGTGCAAATTAACATTTTACTGGCAAGTTTCCATTAATTCGTATAATGCTTAATACGCCGCTTAATAAAATTACCACAGGGCCAGCAATAAGTACGGCGGTTTTATTATCTGGCAACCTTTTGCAAGCGCTTGTACTTCGCATAGTATAGTGTGAATGCGTCACCCTAATTAATACTGGCTGTCAATTTTCTTACATGTAGTTAATAATTATTTTTATCATTCATTTTTTAATCAAGGGATCTTTTGCGAGACACCCTTAAAGTCTCAGCTGCTTCCCACTGGCTGCAGTTAAGGCTGTAACCCTATCTAACTCTTCTTTTCCTTCTGCACCTAACTCTCCATATCTTCACGTCAAAGTCTGTGGGCAAAATGTTCACATAAACGCTCTGATCAACGCGAAAGAGTTGTTTTATTGCTAATGGAACTTGAAATTTGTTTCTACTAGGAAAACACATACTTTTAAGGATATCATTAAGTATTTATCCTTGTTCTGATTCTTAGTTTTCAACTGTTTTGAATTTGTGAAGTGTAATTATAGGCCCATTATTGTTTTAGATGTTTTGATCTCTTACTAATGTTGTACAGTAAAACTGTAATTTGTGACTAGTTTCACATAAATGCATATACAGCCAAATGTGGCTAAAACACCTCTAAAACACTCATTTTTTGAAAATCTTGGAATTATCAGGAATTATGCAATACAGCAAAGAAGCTGAAGGTCAGTAGAATGCCACTTAGCATGAGATTATAGCACTGCAGAATAAAATATTAATTATTATTTTAGTTTGCCGAACTTTATCGTTGTGAAGATTAAACATTATCTAACTCAGTGCTATTCGCTAAGCATAGAGGATTAAATGTTACTAATATTGGCTATCTGATGTGCAGCAATTAGCTGTAGATTGTAAAAGCAGTCTGAATCGTTAAAATATATAATAAATATTTTGATAAATGAAAAGCATTTCTTTAGAGTGAAAACTGTAATTTGCAGTAGAATTTGCATTATAGGTATAACTTTGGGCATCTCATTTACCTCATGTCATAAATTACAGAATAACATTTACAGCAGATGCGATTTTAATTGACAGCGCGACAGGCAATGTAATTAGAACGATATTAGCCCTAGTTATCCATTTTTGAATAACTATTAAGTTTTTTTATGCAATTTATCTCTAAGTAATGATGTTCAGTGTGAGTAGTTCTAGATCCTAGGTGGTTTTGTATTTTTTATTGTATCCGTTTTTAGCATAACCTGTATGTAAAGTATTGGATAACAAAGTGCTAATCAGTTATTTGTATTCTTTGTCTGTTTAATTTTGTAGCACAGTGGCACATTTGGAAAAGGACTTTAACACGATTCACAATAAATTGTGTCAGTACTTTAAGATTTTGCGTGCAGTAACATCTGAATATCATTCTAAAGAGGAAAGATTACAGCAAGCGGAAAAGCACTTGTGTATAAAGGTGTGTATATGTTTTGTGTATATTTAATTGAGAGACCTGCATCATGTATATATGTATAAGCAGAATATCATGTTGATTATGATTATTGCAGCACATATATGTCCTATGATCAGTAACTCAAGCAGCCTGTGAAATAATCTGTTCCATAAACATGGTGCAGATGAGGAAAATCTCCTCTTTTTGAAAATATTGTTTAAAATGTCCTCCCTTTGAAAATATTGTTCAGTCTTCTCACTGGTATTCTCAATTGGGATTTGTTATGTTGAATGAAAAGTTCCACCAGGAATGTAGTAGCTGATTAACTCTGAAGGATGTTGTGGTCCTAAATTGTGCACTGTTCAAATGTAGATACAGTTGCTTAGAAAGCTAAAAAAATTTCTTAAGATTGAGTAAAACATGTGAAAAGCCATTATTGATGGTTGTGCAGTATCTAATTTGCAAGCTATATTTTTAGAAAGAGCTTTTGCAGATGACTCGCTCTACAGGTCAACAATATCTTTGGGAAGAAAAATATGAAGATGCTATTCCGGCAGTTTTACAGTCACTGAAATTCGCTATGGATGTGAGTGTAAAATATTTACTCATTTTCTCGTAATATATACATTTTTTATTTATTGAACCATTAAGGAAGGAAATTACAGAAGATAAAGAAAAAACGACTCGAAAAACCTTATACATCTAAACAAAGAAACCACATATAAGTGGTATACTGATTTAAGCGCAAAAACACATACAACAGAGCAACATACATATATATATATTATAAACTTAAAAAAATATTACATATGTATTACAGTTAGTCATGTAATCAAGCTTACACTGAGCTATCTCAGTCGGGCCTATCTTCAAATATTTTGTATTAATTTTAATAACTTCTACATCTTGTGATGCATTTAAAAACGTGAACTGCTCATTGGAAGACATATAATGAAAGTTAGGACAAAAATCAGAAAGGATGGAGTAAATAATAGCAATGCGGTTACAAATTTAAGTCTTAAAGAATCTTATATTGTAACAGAACATGGTACAAGTGTTAACCATCTCGGTTTGCAATAACAATGTTATTATTTACATTATTCATTTTATTGTGTAGTCAAATTTAAAGTGGTGTAGGGTCTAAAGAAATGTCATTTGCAGTTTTGTTTAAATAGCAACTATCTCATATACACATTGTGCCTCAGCTTTAAAGTGTGCTGCTGCTAAGCAGTGATTATAATTGTGAATTTTTAGTTGCAAAAACCTGAGTCCAATTAGTACAAGTCATGTTCCTGCAATATCAGAGTTAATGGAATTGCAGTATGTTTGTAACATGAATGTGAATTAGCCATTTCTGTATTTACTTTGTAGGAAATTATTGCTTTGATGCATTAATTTCAAACCTTAACTTCTCTTCAAGTTACAAGAACTAGCTTGTCTATGAACATTTGATGAGTAGTATAACATTTTCATATCAAAACATGAAAGTTATTCTCTTCCTGTGCCAAGCGTGTTTGATCTGTAACAAAACTGACTTGTGGACGCGATGATTCACATCGTGCCTCTGAAGCGAATGTCTAAGAGGTCTCAGTGTGAAATTGTTTGTAAAAGCCCAGCAGCACTAAGCCTTTGTAAAAAATCAATGGACGACTGCTAGGAAAGCTAATTCTAGACAATTTCCGTGTTACTCTGCCTGCCAGTTCATTCTTTGTTGAAGAAGAATGTCTGTACATCAGGACCAGCTAAATGCTACTGTTAGTTTAGTATTCAGTAGAAGGACTTCGCATCATATCATATTCATTCAAAATTAGTAGCTGGTCGTGCTGCTGAATATCGCATTTTGGCTTGCAGCTTGCTGTAGCAAAATGTTGGGCCATTTGACAACTGTCAGGAAAGAGCATCTTCTGATCATCAGCATCCTTCAATCTAAAACAGAAATTTTGGTGTTAAAGTATTAATTTGCTATGAAGCTGCTAGTGTCTTCCAAATACTTTCAAGCTGGTGCACCATTTAGCATTTTTTTGGTTCTAGCTTTCAATTTTTGACAATTCTATTTTTGCCATTTCAGATTTATGGAGCTGGTAGTATAGAACTTGTGCCTTCTTTCGTAATGCTTGCTGAGGCTTGCATGGGTAAGGTACATCATTCCGTTTCTGATTTATGATGATTAGATGCTTGGTGACAGGATTCTGATATTTGTGCATGCATTGTGTGCATGTCATATATTACATTATAGAGCTTAAATTGTACATCACAATTATTGTTTGATGGTGATGGCTTCTATTTCCAAAAGTAGCTTATGGAATCAACTATTTTGTTCATGGTTTTTCCTCTTGTCAAGCCTAGATGCTCTAGTGGATGTGCCATCTACTAGATTTAAATGTAACTTCAATGTTCTGTTACGGCCCAGTATATAGTAGCTGCTTTTTCACACAATTGCTAGGTGTTTTGTATAAATGTGCCAAAAAATGGCAAACTTTTGCAGCGTAACTTTAACGTGGAGTATATCAGTTCAGAAATAACATAGAGCAATGAGTTTGGCATAAAAATTATCCTCGTGAAATGGAGGGTCAGGATATGTTAATAACTAGAAAATCCTTGCTGACATATGGAAGTTTTTACGGTGCAAAGACACAAATCAATTTTCATTACACCTGTGCATCTATTTATTTAAATATGTAGTATTTTTGTTAAAATAGCAATTGCTAATCTGTACAGGTTTTTATATAAAATTGTAAATTGTATAGCTTGTGAATTTTGTTGAGGTGTATTACTGCTAGTGAATCATGCATATAACAATTGAAGAAACATTTTAATTCCATTGCTTTAATTTTCTGTTATATTAACTTTTTAAGTATCTTATTTTTTACTGTGATAGTGCTCAAATGCTTTTGGATTAGTTGTAGTATTGTACTGGTCTCAAACTTGTTGGTGGTGCTGTTTGATTTGTGGTTTCTGCCAAGTTTACATAAACCACCAGAAATCATTAGTCGTGTGTAAAATGTCATACTTTTGAAGTGTAACAGCCAAAAAGATTGTGCTTTGAAAAGTGAAAAAACTCAGCAATCAGCTTGTTTATGTAGACACTTTAAGCAATTATTATGTATCTAATATGAGGAAACCAATAATGTTGTTAGCCATGAAGCCATTGACTAGCTTTTCACTGTAACTGGAATGGAGCTTTATAGCTTGTGCTTATTAATTACCACATAATTTTATTGAGTTTAACTACATATGTTATATACAGGTTTTGATAAGTTCAGTGAAGCACGAGCATATTTGGCTCAAGCACAATGGACAGTAGCTAACCTATCAAACTGCAGCCTTTTAGTCATGGCGAAGCTTAACCGTCAGCTCGGTCGACTAAGTGAACTTCAAGGAAACTTGGCCGAAGCAAAACGATATTATTCTGAACAGGTAAGCATAAGTGTTATCTTAGAAAATAATAGTTTTTGGGAATTATATTGGATTTAGGTGGAGATTTATGTCTTTACTAGCCTTTGTAGGTGTTGGGAAAAACTTAATCACAACTTTACAATGCACAACCAATTGAAATGTTTTGCTTCAAAAATGATTTAAGCTACAATATAGTAAGAGTTTAAATGATTTCAACACTGCTTGTGATTATTTGTATTTTTGGCCATCTATTCAAGTTAACTTCATTTTTCCCTAGAGCCGAAGTATAAGTCATTCTTTATGGAATTGTATGTTTTTTGCACACAGCTTTTGAAAAATTCTTTTTTTTTGCTTTTGTAGATTTACAACTGCACCATGGCCTTGTCTGGTGATGATGTACATACATCTGTAGGTTATTTTCACCTGGCAAACATAAACATAAAGTTAAATCAGCTAGGAATTGCTGATTCACTGTACTCTAGGGTAATGTATATGCACTGTACTCATGAAATTGTTTATTTTGGGCTAGAATCTTACAGCGATTGGTACACATCACTTGTCTAGCTTATCACATATCTAGCTAGTAATGTAAGGATATTTTTCATAGCTTTTTCAGCCAAGCAAGCCAAACATGACACTTGATACTGTAAGAAAAGTTAACTGGGTCCCCAGACAGACCTAAATCTCTTGTTAGCATTAAATAATTAGATTATGACTGTGATTACCAGAGTGTTTATAAACTTTTGCGGTTAGGTGGATTGTGTGCTACAAGGAGGAAATCTCTGGCCTGCTCAGTCATATTGAACTAGCAATTCAGCTGCCAAAGCATGGAAATACTAATTTTTCAGTGTGTCTTTTCTTTCTCCAACACATTACCCGCAATGGGCAATAACTGTTAAAAATAAACCTCTTAGTCATAATCCAACTAATTAATGATATTGTTAGTTGCCAGCTCTCTTGTTAGCATTTGGTACTTTGATTATAAACAGATTTACCTACTGGTTAAAACACAAACCCCTTAAACTTACTTTAAACATTTTGGGTAACTTGTCGTACTAACCTACGCTAAATGAGTGAAACCAATTATTAAAACATGGTAAATGACATGACTAATGCAGCATATTTGTAAGATATAAAAAAATTTAAGATTAATATTATTAATGTTTTGTACTGTGGAGTTTCCACAAACATAGTTATCACATTGTTTATCACATTGTTTTGGGAATTTTTGCATTAATTTTGTCACTATTTAATATAATTCAGATTCAAAACTATATTTCAGTGAAGTTTTGAATTTTAGATTCTAATGCTGCATTTTTGAAAAACTTATTGCCATTGTCATTATAACTGACTTTTTGAGCAACACCATTATGAGTAGCTTAATTTAAATGTGACAGGTTATAAAAATTTGGCGTGATTACCTTCAACATATCTGGGAAGAGATGAAGCTGGCAGCAACGAGACCAAAGAAACTGTTAGAAACAACAAAAGCCATTACTTTGGGTAAGTAGATCCATTTTTCACACGAGGTGTTGAGCACTAGTATAAGAGTGTCATAAGGTCTTATGTAACAGCAATTGCTACAGGCATTAATTAAGCTGTTTTCAAAGGAGTTGCTAGTAGTTATCAAAATAAAAGGTGCTTATGATTGCTATAGGCAAAGTGTAAAACCAGGTATTTTATAGAATGCTTAGGCATTTTATGTTGTGCCCAAACAGATCAGGTAAGCCATCTAAAATAGTTCCTTCTACATTTTTTCTTGGCATTATATATAATGCAAAAGTTTGTCTAGACGTAGTATGTAATTCTTAGGTAATTGCTGCATTTTTTCTAGACATTTTATAGATTCCTAGATAAATTTTAGTTAGTGTAAAAATACAATAAATGTTCAACTGCTCTGATATAATTTTCCTAGCAGTTTTATATACTGCCAATATTATTTTACAAAATGTGTGACATTCAAATATGTCATGTTCCAATGTACTTGAAAATTTGGTAGTTATTACATTCCTTCTGCTTAGAATTCACTAGAATTCTAGCATGAAACATGCTTTGACCCAGATGGCATTCCAGACATTTGGGTGGTGCAGTTGAGTTTCTCGAAACTTCATCTTGCCCTGTTAGTCCAACTTGTCATATTTTTTCTTTTATACTTTTTTATCGGCTTCAGTTTTTTAGGATTCCGTTGTGAATGGTCCAATGCCAGTGTGGATGCTGCTGGGCTTGGTTTTCTATTTGACTTTGTTTCCAGTTTATTTGAGTGTGATATTTTAGTTAGTTGTGGGATTAGTAAAGAGGGTTTGATGAGAAAGCCTGCCTGGTCTCGATTATTATGACATGCCATGACCAATGAAGACGATGTTTATGATGGTGACTCGGTGCTCTGGCTCTTTCGAGACAGCTTCTTTAGTGACATACTAGTCGAATTTGATATTTAAGATGGAGGGGAAGGCTTGTTTATAGAAAAGTTCTCACTTTTTGATGCCACGATAAATATAGAGTCCAAGTTTTGCAGCCATATAAAGCAAATGTGAGATGATGACAGCTTAATAAACCAGAAGTTCATTTAGAACTTTGCTCTTAAAGATTCATTTTGTAAGTTTTCCAAAACCACATGAGCTTGTTGGAGAGCAGGCTTCCTAGGTATGGAAAGTGGTCTACCTAATTGAGCAGTATGTCAGAGGTGGCAATGTTGCATTCATTGCCAACAAAACAATTAACTCTCCTGCTTACTTGAACTGCTTGCTTGATTTAGTACATTAACTTAATCCATCTTATGCAGTCCATATGATGTCTAAGTAAGGTATAAAATATCTATGAAAAGTTTGGTTCAACACGAATTATGTTCATTTTACACTTTGCCAAATTCACTTTATGCATTTTATTTAAATCCTAGCTATTATGTAAAACATCTAGATAAGGCGTCAAAGTATTACAACAAAAAGTCTATTTCACCATTTTCTCGCAATGTGTAAGTGTTGAATGAAATGCCTAGGAACTTTGTAAAATGTCTAAATTTACACATTGCCTGTAACGTAGACACAGCATTAGCCTATTGTGTTGACATTCATGAAGTGCCTCACCACCACCACCACCACCACCATCACCAACCATCAGCACCACCACCACCACCACCATCACCACCACCACCACCACCACCACTACCACAACCTCTACCACAGTGGCTACCACTAAAATTTTGTATGATCTAACTTGTCCTATCTTGATTATTTAGGCTACAGTTATTTGTGCAAATCCGAAACACAAAGAACTATACATTTCTATGTTCAAAAATTTAAAATTTGCTCCTTCTCTAAATAGAAGCTCTAACAAGGCAGGGCAGAAACAGTCAAAGCCCTTTTTGGCAGCAATTTTCAACCATAGGCTGCTTTATAGGAAATTTTTAACAACACAACAATGCTGATATGTTATAAATAATTAACAAGATATTATTATAGCAATTTTTTGATGTTTTGGATCGAGTTCGTCCATTGACCACGAATGGTAGAGGTTGAAGTGTATGTTATTAAGTAAAGCAGTAGTTGCATTTATGCCTAGTAGAAATCATTTTGCCAGGAAGAAGACCAAGAAAAAAAGACTGTGTAAACAACACTCTGTTTTGAGAACAATTTAGATTCTCCTAGCATTCAAGTTGCTTTTGTTTCGTTCAGCTAGTTCGACAAACATCAACGTTCCTGACGGGGAATAGCTTATGTGCTGAAAATGACAGATAAAATTATTCTTTGTGGTTCACAGGTTTGTTTTCTTTACACAATAGGTGAAGAATGGGAAACAGAAGCTTTGCGGATTTTGCAGTCTATTCATGCCTGGTATGAAAAACATTCAGAGGAGTACCCAACTCACTGTACACAATCGGCGGAAGTACTAGACTTGCATTATAACATTATGCATTGCCAAGTTTGTCCAGTTTCTCCAGTTAGAACTTTAAAACCTGAAACGCAAGATACACCAACGCTCTCGTCGCAAGACACATTGATTTCATCACCAGATAAAATACCACTGGATGATGCATATGCTTCAGACTAGGTATTGACAGCGTGCTCGGAATAGATAGAATTATTTCAAATACATTAATAGTTTGAAACAAAATGAAATGGTTATTTGGTTACATGTTTACCTGCAAATACATTGGTACAGTTTGATTACTATATAGGAGGAGTTTATTTTTGCTTGGTGATGTGTTTGATTTCTAGCAGATAATTTTTGAACTATCCAGTGTTATCTGGTATTCAAAGTAATACAGTCCTGAAAAATATGTTGCAACCTACTTATTTAAAACTAAATTTTGTTTTTTATTTCTGCTTTTTGCTCCTGTTGTGGCTAAACTACATTTTATATTTATAAAAAGTATTCAGTATTTTAATTTGTTTCATGCATAGGTTTGTTATTCAAAATTGGTTTTATATAATTATTGTTATGTTTATCAGCATTTTTATACTCCTTTAAAGCTTATTGTTACTCACTATTGTTACAGTTCACTGTTTATTGCACATTCTATATACTCCATTTTGATTATGTTTCCTTACCTTCAGACCATATTAGCCATATGTGCATTTTTAAAAATATTGTATTTAACAAATGTGAAAGCAATTTGCAAGTGTGAATATTACCATAATTTTACCTTTGTTGTGTACCTAATAAGTTTGTAAAAATGTTAATTAGCTTGTATTAATAATGTTGGTTATTGTTGTGCCGCTCATAAAAAGAAGCTGCTCAGTATTGTGTTGGCATCCTTACTGAAATGGTTTCCATTGACCTTTATGGTAGAGAGGTCAAGCCTAGTTGCCATTCCTTACAAGTCATAAACACAGCTACTCTGCTCGATTAATAATGATCGTAACTGATAACGTCTTCTTTATAATTAGGTGGTTTAGTAAATAATATTGCTAATGTAGCTATCTGTGTAAGAATGTATAGTAGCTTGTCTCATGGCAGATTGTGTTGTGTTATAATAATACTGTAATTTCTGTCACTGTCATTGTATTAGTTTAAATTACTATTAGACAATGCTGATTTTACTAGCGTTAGAATTGTCGCTTTTAGTAAAAAATGTTCAGAAGTATTAAACAGCAAAGAAAGAGCTCCCATTGCTGAAACTAGCTGTGATTCACTACACAATGTACCATCGTGCTGCTAAGTCCTTAGCTTGTTGAACTGCTGGAATTTTCATCTGTCTATTTAGCTTACTTTTGTTTTGCAATTTTGCAGTAAAGGTTCACCTAGGCTATAACTCTCTTAGACTATAGTTTTATGCAGTCTTAAGTACATGCCAGTGCATACTTATTTCAATCAAAAATAATTTTCAATGGTAAAAACTGCAAAATCATTACATTCCATCCAGTTGTTTTTTCGCTTCTCTAATCATTTCTGTAAAAGCAATAGTCATTGTATTTTTGGTTTACTGCGTAGATAATAATACTAGTCATACCATTGAGTAAATAATATTTGTACCTTATCACGCAAATAAAAAGTGTTTTCATTTCTTCAAAAAAAATGTTTTACTTTTTTAAGGGATATTTCATTGATGGGTAGAAACCGTTCTTATTATCAGCAAGAAATTTAAGAAAGCAGCAAACCTTTTTGTGCATTTCAGAATTCCGCAAAAGCAGGCACTAACTGTGACAGGACCAGAACCAAGAAGCTCCTAGAATAATACTCTGGAATGAGACACTAAACTGGGGGCGGTGCCAGCCATACAGAGATGTTATTATAGTCCTGTCCCAACAAGGTAAACGCATAGTAGTATGGTAGCTGGTACTTCCCAGAAGCAGTTTGCTGGTGTCTTCTTCCATTTAATGATCATGCTCAGCCTTGCTTGTCTACTGACACTTGATTACTCAACCATTTCCCTTGCCTAAGTTATGATATGGATTTAAATCTGGGACTTTTTGGTCACAGTGCATTAATTGTCGAGAAAGCTCGAAGGGAGTTTTTGCTACATTCTGGGTAGGATGGCTATAGACGCCCTCAGTCATTAACTATAAATACTAATTAATTGTTACTTGTAATACTTAATGACACATCGCCTGATTAGACTACTATTTGGCTATTAGAAGGAAAACGTGTACAGAATTTGATCTTGACTTCGCAAACTTTCTTTGCATTCTGTGTACAGCTGTTTTTTCTTGTGTCATTTGGCGACAGTACTTGTCGAGTGACATGGTAAATCAGATTTGTCAACTGCGCGAATGTGTTTTAGTTATTGGTACAAATTTTTTTTTGATGGGATCTCAAACAGGGGTCTTTTTTTCCTGATGATGTACTTATCAGAAAAACCCGTAAAGATAGAAGCTGAATGTCGAATATTGGATGTCGCGGTACAAGTTTACTTTGCAGTCGGAGTCGGCAAGACCCTCGTAGTGTCTGCATTATGCACCAAATTCGTGGACATTTTATCAGGTTACCATAGGTGCGAATTAGGTTATATATATATGCTATAAACTATTTCGCACCTATGGTAACCTGATAAAATTTCCACGAATTTGGTATATGTATATATATATGGTCCAACAATTACATTTTCACTGCACAATTTTATTTTCGCTAATTGCTTAATAATATAATGAAGTAATATTATTATCTGCTTTGATAGTTTGATATGACAAGTCGGCTAAAACAGCATTAAGCAAAAAAGGTTTAAAATTCACAAACCTGGAAAATGCTGGACAGTGAAACGTTTATTTTGGTTTTAATATATCGGTCTTTTTAAGTTATAAAGCTAATCCGAATGTAATGCATTAAAATGAGTTATATCTCGAGGAGAATAGATAAGTGTTCACTGTGTATATTTAGCGACCACGGTTAACCAACGCTAAAGTTGGTCAGTGAATGTGTGGGTGACCTCTTGCTTGATGCAATACTCACACGGGACAGCTTAATTCGTTCAGCATATTGATTCTAGTTATCTTTTGCATTGATGGAGGATGTGATCACATCCAAACGTGGCTGAGACACCTTTGGCTGTTCAGTGCTTCACATTATGTGAATATTCTTAATTGTGAATCAGGTCTGGTCCGGCCACATCCATTTTAGTTAATTAATTTATGTAAAGTTTATTACAACACATAAACAAGCTATAGAAGGGTAAAAATTTACGCGAAAAAACTAATGATCTCTGCGCGGCATGCACTAGCTATTAAAACGCTACAAATATACAGAAAAATTATAATAATATAATACAAATATATGCAGAATTTAAAATTACAAACCGGTTAAAAACCAGCGGTTACCACATCCATAAATCAGACCACCTCCTAAATATTCTAGTATATAAAATAGTAATCAATTGTATAAAAAAACTACCCGGGCCTAAATTTTTTAAAAGACATTGCAGATTTAGACCATTTCGTTTTCATTTATAAATATAGCAACAGTCTGTTCAACAACAGCGAATGTCTAAATTCAAATTTATAGAGCGTTCACTAGGAAAGCAAGGAAAAGTGGACTATTGGGGAAAATTTATTCTGGTAAATCATCCTACACTTTAGCTACATCTTTCAGGGCGAGTAATTCAAAGTATAGGCACGATAAAATTGAATAAAAAGTTTGATCAATGTATGTTGAGCGGCGATGGTTTATAAATGTATGCGTCATATGTAGTGAACTTAGCTTTTTGAATGCAAATACCGACATTTTTTTCTCAGAAATTAACTAGACACTAAGGTTTCGTAACTTGTATACATCTCTGTGACGGGACGAAATCTGAATTCACTATTACCACTTTACCCGCTTTGAAAATGTTAGACTTGGGAAATGTAATTGTGCGGATGCGACTAGTAACTAATGGGCACATTACTGGATTTGAAGAACTGGCTAGAGACGCGTAGGTTCGCTGATTTAATGTTGCGTGGAGGTTATACAATTGCAATACGATTAAGCAGTATGCGACACGATGAAACCCACTGGAAATAAGCCTTATTTACTCTTTCCTCAATGGATAGTCTATATTCATAAAACTTCACTCCAAGTCTAGACAAAATTTAATTTTTTCCGCACTTAAAAATTATAATGGATGAACATGAAATCACTGTTTTTGAGAGTTGAGAGTTTGAGAGTAGAAATGCGATAGTACCTTCCGTGTTATAATGTAAATCAGAACCAAGCTGCACTCTGCAATGTAGAGCAGAAAATCACGATTAATTCATTCAGTTTTTCGCCTCACATTAGCTGTTAGTTCAGTTTTAAAATTCGTGTTTCTTGCTTGTCTCTCCTCTACTTTCGACTCGTTTTCGTGCCATCGGTTCTTCAAATTTTTTGTCCTTTTCTCCTCTCTCTCTCTCTCTCTCTCTCTCTCTCTCTCTCTCTCTCTCTCTCTCTCTCTCTCTCTCTCTCTCTCTCTCTCTCTCTATTCTATTTATTCTATTTAATTCTATACTTTCTCCTCGTTTCTTTTTCTTTCTTCTGCTCTCCATTTTTTACCTTTATTCTCTCCTTTTCCCCTCCTTTTACTCCTTTTTCCTGAGTTGTGTGGTCGAGTGATCTAAATCTCGGGCACTGCAACCACGCAGTCTTGAGTTCAAGACTAGAGGCTGCCAGTACCATGGCATATACCCTTCGGCGTCAATCCTATGCTATAGGATTATACACTACATGTTATACATTACTTGTGCATTTCGACCTTACTTGTATATGCATTGTTGTAGCCGTTAGTTAGCCGTTTGTCTGTTAAATGAGCGACAGTAAACAAATGTTTGTTTTTTAATTCCTTTCCTTTCTATCTTTTCACCTCCATTCTGCTTCTTTTTTCTATTATGTTTGCCTTCATTTCCTTTCATTTCATTTCCTTTAGTTCCCTCCCTATTTCCCTTTCCTTACTTTGCCTTCTTTTGCTTTTCTTTTCCTTATTTCGTTTCTTTTCGTTCTTTTCATTTCATGTATAAAGTACTTCATTTCATTTAGCATTCATTTACACTCTACTCCGTGAATCACCTATTAGTGAATATCTGTGGTTTCAATTGACTTAGATAAGTAAAAGTTTCACACTAATCACCTACCGAGTATCTTTAGTAAATGTATTAAGTTTTCACTCTAAAAGTAATGGTGTTTGGTTACTTGACTCAGGCTAGAATTGCCCAGAACGTGCTAACGAAACAGCTTAAGTTATTTATCGTTTGGCTAGTCGCACATCTCTGCTTGTAGAATGCAGCTCCAGTGGATTATTATATTACATTTTCGGTCACTTCTACTCTTTTAAAGTCTTACGTATAGAACATATGTGCATAAAAATAATGTGAAGTTCATATGTCAAAAATACAATATACATTATGCATTGATGATATCTAAGCCGAAGCTTGTCCGGTCACAATCATTTAAAGAGGAATCCAAACTAACCGAGTATAAAATTTCTAATGTATCTCTGGCCGTGGATATTCTAAATACAACAGAAGCAAGTGAATTGCTCTTTTAGTAACTTAGCTGAATTAAATGAAATTTTAACGTTTATTATGGAGGATTAATTACACACAAGTAATTTTATGGCGTTTTAAGTAAAATTTTTAAAGTTAATAATTGTCATTTCTGTCTCGTTATTGTTTTGTGTTTTCCGTCGTATAATTTTGTGTCTAGTGTATTGTAAATGTGTCACTTGTACAATTGTAAATGTATTGTAAATGATTATAGTTGTAAATATTACTAATGTACTGTGTGACAGTGTTGTATTAATCTACGTTTAAGTGCGAGTAAGCAATAAATAAATAAACAAATATTAGTTCTGTGCTCGCAGACCGAATAAATTTAATGATCTCGTGTCCAAGTTCAAAGCTGCATATTGCTAACAGAAGCTATTAAATAATGCCCTAAGATTGGCCAGTGAAGACGATGATGAAAAACTTTAGCGATCACTATGTCACAGAGCCCCTTTAAAAGGAGTCTTACATAACCTCTATTTCAGTATCACCGTTTAACCTTAATTGCAATGTTAAAGTTAAACTTAAACGTTATTATAATCCTAAACCTATTCTGCTTTTTCCACGGTTTAGGACACATTGCAATTTCAAATTCCACCTCTTCTTACTACGCCTGTGAATAGGCAAAAAAAGTTTACAGACTGAAGTAACACAATTCAGCGATTCTACAACAAGTAAAACGTAGTTACTGGAGAGCTGAAAATGCAATGAAGCCATAAAGGCAAGATGCTTGCTTAACATGTTCATCCATTTTGTTAGAAACAAATTTGTGCTTCGGTTTGATGAACGCTTTTCAGTGATTACCAGAATGTTTACGCTTGCTAGTGTAGGGGAGCGTATGAAAGCATGTTGACATAAAATGTAAGTAAAAAAATCGATCATTAATAAAATGAAGCCACAGATATCATGATGAAATTTGTTGAGTTTATATGGCGGATTGCATGCCAGGTGTGGCATTTGTGACAGTCATTTTTTACTAAGTTCTGCTTGCTTTTGTGCTCATTTATTTACAAGTTTTGCTCTTATTGTTATCTGTGTTTTTTGCATGTTTCTGGACCTACTGTTGTTTGTCGTAAGTTCACTCATTTTGCTTCTGTTCCGTGCTAATCTTTGTAAGATTTGTACCTTGCCAGTTTGGTTGCATTTTTACCCTTTTTAACTTTTTCCCTACGCTTACTATTTTTATGCCGTCAATTTTCAAGCCTACATTGCCATGTTTTTGGCAACATATATAAATGGCGACATAACGACGATGGTGATGCTGATGTTGATGACGTAAATGTTGATATCATCTTTATGATATTACAATTATCATTTTGACAACGATGATATTGGTAATATCATAAAGATGACGATGATGTTGACAATGATGTTAGCGATGATGAAAAGAGGAAGCTAAACATTGTGGAAAATTTTGTTTTTGAAAACCATGTGGGAATGCTAGAAATCTGCCGTAACCAGTGTACACTCACGATCATTACATGCAGTATGAAAATCATTATAGGCCCAGTGCTGCTTTTATGACACCTGCCATATTTTGTAAAATTGCATTCGATAATTATATTAATCTCGCAGAGCAAACACATTTACTTGCTTATCGAATTGCCAAAGCCATCACACATTAGCTCATTTTATGTGATGTGCTATTTTATTAGCACTTGTTCGGTAAACCGAATATAAAAGCAAATCCAAAATTTTCTTCCTATGCTATGCCTAATTTAATAACAACAGGAGTAAATTTTCATACACTTTACATCTTCTAGTATTGTTGATCTAATTATGAAACATGCTCGCAAAGCAAACGAAATTGTGACATGCGTTTTCATTAGGTTGGGCGTGAGATTAGATTCACTTTAGTAATTCGTTTGTGTGTGTATTGTTGCCGCTTTACAAACTTAATTAAATTAAAGTGCTTCAGTTTTCTTTACGCTGAGAAGCAGATGGGCATGATTCGTGAAGTGACAAAACGAATTGAAAGACCGAAGATGATGGCTTCAGAACTATGGGAGCTGTTATGTAATATGGTACGGAAATAATTCCTGGGAAAAATCGTATGTCAAAAATAGTCATGCTAGTGCGAGTGTACACCTGTCGTTACAAAAACAATAATAATTGATTACTGATATTGAATGGGTTACTCGCGCACACGCCTCACGTACGCACTCATTCATGCACATATGCGCGTACACTTTGCATAAAACTGCTGTAACTACCAAATTCTAATATTCCCACGTATACATACATACATAAAATAAATATGCCGTTTAGAAAACGCTAATTGCAATTCCTACCAAACCCAGCACTAACCTCTCGTACTGGTAATCTAGTGCAAATTAGAACTAACAATAAATACAGAAATAATTCTTTATCAAAACAAATTGTTTCACTACGGAACACTCCACCGAAAGAAGATAAAAATACAACAACTTCACTTTACTTTAAAATAAAATTAAAAGAAAATCTTAACCAGATTTAGATATCCTTAGATTTACTACCAACACGACATTATATATATATATATATATATATATATATATATATATATATATATATATACGCAAAGTAACAATATTTATCCACACACGTAATCGTCGAAATCAACATTTAATACTTGATAATTCTACATAATTTTATGGTATAATTTGTGTAAAAATGTACATGTTATAAATGTATATAATGTAAACTTAAAATGATTTGTTTTAGCATCTCAGCGTAGTATATAACGCGCATCCTCTGCTTCGTATGATGCCATTCAGTAAATTCAAGTAACGCTGAGGTGCTGAATTAATACTCGCCAAGTAACTCGCAAGCATGTTCAGTCTAGAGAACAAAACTTGCTGCGAGCTGCTCTTTGATATTAAGGGGGAAGTGACACCCAGTTTTCTATTCACTGCAAGTAACTCGCCAAGTTACTCACCAGGGGCGTTCACACTAATCAGTAACTAGCAGGAAATCAACTCACAACAATTGTCGAAAGAGTTTGCAATAACTAGCCGACAGTAACTCGGAAAGCAGTTCGCACTTGCGAGTTTGTTGTCAGAGAGAAAACTTGCGATAGAAAACTCGTTAAATCTTTCAATTAGAACACCATTTACCGTTACTATGATCCGATTTTCATAAAAATTTACAATACGAAGTATGTATATTGTGGAGCCACGATATAAAAACGGCTAAAAACTTATGTGAACGAGACTTGCATCACGCAAAACAGATCTTTTGTAGAACTACTACGTAAGCGAATCCCAAAAAATTACGTGTGTAACAACACGCACACACCCTCTGTTAAGATGCAATGCCTTTGCTAATACGTAGGTAACTACATTTCTTTGTTTTGCGCAGCAACAATGTATAGGATAAATTACATTATTAATGCTTATTAAATTACAGAACCTAAACAGGTTTTACAAACATTTGAATTTCGTAGCAAAATTACTCCCGAAAAATCAATTGTTAGAAATCACCTGTTTGGTCACCATAATTTTTAAACAATACAATTTATCGCTTGCAACATTACTAAAGAAACAGATGTATTCACTCCATTTTAGCTGTAACATAAATTTGTGATTTCCAGAAGCGACGTCATTTGGTTAGATTGCGTAAGTTTTAAAGCTCATGCAAAGCGAAACATTAATAAGACGAAAAACTTCCCGTAATAAAATCATCATAGTAAGTGAGGTCAACCACCGCAGGTTGATCGTGTGCTCGGTGATGAAAAATTTAATGTAAACTTGGGCTGTTCTCATCTTGCGTATGAGGCAAACATAAATATCAAGAAAAATTATAATAAATAGCACTAATATAGTATTAATAATTTATAATTTAAGTCCGTTAAGCCAAGTTACCCTATGCACTGCTTGTAAAACTTCAAGTAATATACTTTGACAACTAATATATTCGGTGATATTCGGTGCATATATATATATATATATATAATATATTCGCTGTTATATTCGGTACATTTCTACTAGTCCTTGTGGCAGTGAAATGAACCAGCTTAAACCAAGATTATATAAAATATTTTAATTGCCATTTCTCGATTGACAAAAGGTATGACGGTCACACCGCAAACCGTTTCATTTCTTCATATTTATACATATATACATCTACAAATATATATACATATGTATATCTATCTATATCTATATCTATCTCTCTCTCTCTCTCTCTCTCTCTCTATATATATATATATATATATATATATATATATATATATTTGAATTATATATATAACAACACACCGAATCACGGTACGACCTGAGATGGCCTATACCAAGTTGTGTTAAAATGATCGCCCGCGCCTATATTATTGTCACACTTTTCCTCTCGTGACGTCACTAGAAGCAAATATGCACACTTATACATCATTCTGCAGACAGCTCAATTTCCCATGTACATGGCTTGTCTTGTTTTACAGTCAGCCTTATTAGCAATCTTGTCCGATTATGATGTTTGTTTAGTCTGTAATGAATGCCATGAAACTGCGGAAAGCTGGCATGTCTTGGCTACCTGCTTGGCTGCTGATTTGATTTTCTAGCTACTGGCATTTCTGTTTCTCTGTTCTCAGCTAAGACTTTTGTAAAAAGCAAACTAGGCAGCAAAATAGTTATGACGTCAAAAATGCGGTTTCCCTGACATCATCAAATCGATAAATTTCAACAGATTCACTGTGATATTCGGTACATTTCTACTAGTCCTTGTGGCAGTGAAATGAACCAGCTTAAACCAAGATTATATAAAATATTTTAGTTGCCATTCTTCGATTGACAAAAGGTATGACGGTCACACCGTGGAAACCGTTTCAATTCTTTCAGCAAGTTGTAACATGACGGCTGAAACTTTTTTCTATTTCAAGATCAATGCTATGTATTCAAAAAGTTTTAATAAAATTTATAGCCTGGACCGCTTTACAGAAAAATGGGAAAAATCTTACAACCACTGCCCGAAACAAGCTTGTCCTTTAGTTTTTGTAGTTTGAGGAGCTTTTCTTAGAAAAAAACAACATAAAAACATCCGTTTAAGCGTAGCGGATACTGCATCTTCTGTAATGATAATGACAATGATAACGATGTCAGTGACAGTGACAGTGACAAATAATGATAAAGATAATAATAAGATAATGATAATGATAATGGTATTGGTAATGATAATGATAATGATAATGACAATGACAATGACAATGACAATGACAATGGCAATGGCAATGACAATGACAATGACAATGACAATGATAATGATAATGATAATGATAATGGTAATGGTAACGATAATGATAATGATATGATGATAATTATTATGATTATGATAATGGAAACGAAATAATAATAACGATGTTAATACTACTGATAATGACAATGCCAATAAATAATAATGACAATGGCAACCATACCGATAGCAATAACAACGCATGAAAGTGGAAATTACTTGCTGTATGAATTATTTTAATGTGGAAATTATTTTAAATTGGAATAATTTAACTTTTTACTTTAACTGAGAACGATAGTTGCACTATCGGAACTTTTCCTCTTGTCATGTATCTATACTATGTCGTATTTGATCTTATATTGATTTTTATTGGTAACTAAAGCTCTGTGAGGTGAAAACGAATGTAACGTGTATTTTTTATGTTTCCGCGATATTTTTTTTAAATACACACATTTCTGTCGAATGTGCCACATCTTCATGCATCATACACCACGCAGCAGACTGAAATCAAGGTTTTCCTTAGTATTCTTTTGAAGTAACTACACGTCCTTCCTCTTCTGTGTTGTCTATGCAGGAGAGTGTGCATCAGAACTGTGAACAAAGTTTAAAGGCCGTCACTAGATTACATTGTTAGCAGCTTCAATTTCGCCTGTATGTTACTCTGGCCAATTAGATGATTAGCTACTAAGTTGATTAGGATACCGCAAATGCTGAGATTATAAGAAATGAATGAGTTTGGAAGGATCTGCTGCTACTCAAGTGGACTACTGTAGTCCACGCACAGAGTACAGACTTTGCATTCCCAAGTTGCACGTTTTTTTTACATTTTGAAAATGAGATTTGTCGTAGCACAAGGACCGAGGAACTAAAGCACTGGGTTCATTGGTGACTTAGATAAGCTACTCGTCCTTGGCCTCAAAGACCTTCGATCTCTCGGTTAGGGTCATGCAGTGGCTTTTGGGCGCCTTTCTATTTGTAATTTCTCCTTGGCAGAATAGGATTTTGATAAGAGCATAAGGTTAGTTGGGCCAGGGTAAATAGGAAAAGAATGGTTTGTATATTGTTGACTGCTATAGTGTAGTGATGTCTACATAGATGGACTGTGTGTTTAAAAAACAAAAAACAAAAATGGTTTATAAATTATTGGTGGGACCAGATCAGTAAGGAGCTTTAAAATGTTGGTTTTACTTATGGAAAACGGTGGGAATCATATTTCAAAACGCAAAAGTTTATTTATCATTTTCACCTGAGAATACCTAGTCAAGATATGTGAGTTCCTTGATCTAGTTCGGAGAAACTTCAAACTTTAAAAAAATGTTACAACAAGTATTCTTTTTCTTTAAAAAAAACCGTGTTTGTTTGGTCGTTGAAAATCCAGTGACTTCAAAACAACGTAAACGTGGCCAAGCTAAAAATGTAACTTGTAACTGAGTGGTCACGGTGTCCGCTTGGCTGCAAAGTTTAACAAAGTTTGATCCGGTTAGTAAACGGAGACAGCTAGGAAAACTGTAGTTTAGTTTCGTTTGCCGTACAGTTTCCAGCTATTTCTCCCATTTAGACAGATTTGTATACTCATCCTAACATACCTCTCCTAGTTTAATATAACACCACAAAAGATTATCTTTGAAAATAAGATAGGTATGTTCCTGCCACAACCATCTACGTTAAGTAGGCTCTGCCCCTGATAGCTTAACAGAGTCTTGCAGAGAATCAAACAGTCTAATAAACAATCAAATAAAAATGCCACAGCGACCTGGTGTACCGGCTCTTACTTCTCCAGCAACGTCGTATCCGTTTCCATTTCATAACACAATTCACTGCGCTTAATGGCTGCAAATATTAGTAAGTAAAACATTAGCAATGCATTCCATGTAATAACATGTTTTATGATCCTGTCGTCTGTTCAGAAAATTTATAGGAAACCATAATTATCATAACACGGAGTGTATGCGGAATAGGTACAGCTGTAGTTAGGTAAAGACTGAGAAGTATCAACTTTCATATCACGTTCTTACGGGACATCATTTGTATGTGCAAACAGCCCACTTTGGCTTCCTAGCTGATTGCATGTCAATAGAAATTTTGTGTACTTTGTCGTCCACAAGATTGTTTACCATTTATGGCTGCACAAACTTCCGATATGCTCGTTTGCATCAGTATCTCAAAGCCGCTTTTTAGGCGTTTAAAGCAAGTGGCGTCATTTTTGTTAAAATGACTTTTTTGAATGCCGTTACGAGCCCCATGTTACCTTCAATAACGAAGATTATCGTTTTAACTTAATTTTTTCACCTCATTTATATTGGAGAAAAAAGCCACAACTTTTCGCGCTATTTACATTTGATGGTACAGAAAATGTATTTTTTTAATCTGAAATGTTACTTGCCATGGAATGTGAAAGAGTTTAGAAATTCCCAACGCTGTACAAAATTGCAAATAATTTTTAGGGTTCTGCGCAACGTTTTGGCTTTCCTTTTTGAGCAGCATCAAAATCTATGGTTTTGCGATGTTAATAATATTGAAAACCATTATGAAATCCAAAAGAAATGTCACGAAAATGTGGCCTGTAAATAAGTAAAAAAAACGTTTTATATCATCATTTATTAAACTTAGTATATTTGTGTCCGCCTCATTAGTTAGAGCCATCTCGTGTAGATGACAAATAATTAACTAATTAAATTAATTGTTTTCTAGTAATTTACGCGGGATTTAGTTGAACATGTAAGCCAAATTGGCGAAAGTTTTTAATACATGTATGTGCGCGATGAGATCATGAAATTCATTATGGCCTTCTACTACTGTAAATGTAGCGGTAGTTTTTTTAGACAAAATATAAAACAACCAATAGAAAACACCCACGCACGAACCGCGCAGTGAACATCATACTATTGCCACATTAAATAAACAAATAAATGACAACTAGCAGCCAAGAGCCATAAAGTCTGTTATTGGCAGGCTAAGGGTTCGGCGCGAACTCGTGACACGTGACCGCTGATGTCACACAAGGAAGCCAGTGCCTAAGCTCTATGTGTGGGCTAAATAAGCAGCAACAATAAGAACAAGTTGTTAGTGTTAACATCGGTGCTGGTTTTGAGAAGAGAATACCTTTCAAGGGAGCTGAAGAGAAGGGAAAAAGAAAGAGGAATATCGCCTCTAGGGAGCAGCTGCAGGAAAGGAAAAAATGGCAGGAAAATTTCTTGCGCTTGTAGCATTTTTAGCAATAGCAACACATAGAAGTTATGCGACAGAAAACTCAGATGAAGTAAGTTATAATTATTTTAAAGTTTTCAAAACAGTACTTAACTCTGCAAAAAATGTTACAAATATGTAGATATTTGTATTAAAGCAATTATACTGAGTACTGAAAAGTCTCGGCAAAAAGAAAGAAATAGCGTATTAAAAAATTAATTCTGCCTTCTAACTAAATCTAACTTCAAAATTGCCAATTTGCCTAGAGTAATTATTTAGGACCACAGTCAAAGTTTAATTGTAATAATATTGGGAAAGTAGGCTTAGGCTTAACGCATCTTTCAATTTTTAGTCAATTATCAGGAAAAATTTTCAAGACAGTTTTAAATGTGCACAGAAGTGACTTAATTAATGTTGTTATAGTACTAATTGTAAAATTCCTCTGATTCATGCCAAATAAAATAGTTATAATCATGAATATAGTCTGAGCAAATGAAAGCAGATCTATGAGTTTGCAGCCCCAGTGGATAAGTTAGCAAAGTTTGCCATCGCGTCACAGAAGTTGTGCCACAACTCGAGTTTGTTACGGAATTTTTTATTTTTGAAAGCTGTAGCAAGGCAAAAAGCGGAGTTTCAAAAATAATGCGTTTTATGAACCCAATACTTCATAGCACTAAGAAATTTTTCCCCTTTAAATCCCTGTTGGAGTATTTCTGAGCTGCGTCCACGTTTTGATTCTCTGAAGCTTGGCGACGAATTCCGTGACAACACTCACTGCCAAAAATATCAAATCATACATCAGAGTTAACATAACAATGATTAACGAATCTTGTCATGTTGTTTCTAACAAACAGATTTAATTAGTATTTGTAACTCAATTAGTTATAAAAATAAAAAAGAAAAGATGAATTTACGCCCGATTCAGTGGCTCAGCCTTCGGCCTATAGTCTTGATAACAAGCCAGATTCCGGTCTCGCCACAAAATTGCACATTGAATACGCTTGATGTTCTTCGGGTGGTGCCTTTCTGACTTGCTACTTTTAGATTGAATTTCAGAATTTCACTTTTTGTTTTCTAAACGGTTTTATTTCTCTGATCAGTTAACTTAAAGCATCCACCAAAGGACCACTACGATCTACGACCCTCAAGTTTGCTTGCATGACAAGCTTAAAATATAGAAATATTATTTAGTCGGACGAAGAAAATTGTAGAGTAGTTACAATGTGTGCCCAGCGACCGAAGTTGAGCAAAATCGAGCTAATAATTCTCTGTCTAACACAAACATGTGGTCGAAAATTAAAGGTCGAGGTAGTTCTCTAGGTCACAAGAACGTAGTGATTTTAATAAAAACTTTTTATATCTGCATTTATTAAACTTAGTATATCTGTGTCCGCCTCTTTAGTGAGGGCCCTCTCGTTTAGTTGACAAATAAGGAACTAATTAAATTAAATTGTTTTCTAGTACTTTAGTGTCATAAGCCGGATTTTAGTTGAACATGTAAGCGAAATTGTCGAAAAGTTTTTAATACATATACATGCGCAGTGCTATCATGAAAATCGTTATGATGTTCTATTATTTTGTAAAGATGCCTAAAAGGGTGGCCACCACAAACCTGTCTCTGATTGTTTTCATCTGCATGTCGACTCTCTGATTTACCTGCTGATGGGGAGACGTGTATGCATCCGAATGCACCTTATCCTAGAATATTATCCTTGAGAATGTGCTAGAT
>JAQGDQ010000077.1:685000-711182 GCA_030141605.1 Tubiluchus corallicola
ATGGGTTTAGTTACTGCTGTAATTTAGATTTAGGGAAAAACAGGAAACGCGCGCTATAAACAACGAACAGCCAGAAGCTGTCGTGTCGAATTACTAATTTAAGTCAGTTTTTAGGTCAATTTTTAATGGCCATGATTTTTGTTGACAATAATTACATTAATCTCTGAAATCCACCAGATCCCAAATCTATAGGGATTTTAACATTTTACTTATTAATACTACACTATAACAAACACATGCTCACTGAAGCTACACTAATAACAGAAATAATCATTAGTAATCCTACTGTAAATTTAACGATTATTTATGAATAGTGGAAAAAAAACTTGAAACTAGACTTTAACGCAAGGAGGTGTGAAGAGACCCAGTCTCGATTTAGTTTTTAAATTTCAATGATTGTCGGTTTACTCCGTCATTCATCACAAGTGCTCAGTTGTCTGTTTGTGCCATCAATCAACGCAGGCGGTGAATACACGAAATTTGTTCTTATCCACTGTACAGATTGCTTCCTTGTAGTTTTATATCGAAAGAGTTTTTATCAGCTTGCTATGCAACATACGAACGTTGTAATTTAAATGGACCCTAGTATTTTTTTAATATCTTTACACAACGTGAACGAAGCCACTGTAACGTCGAGGGCACTTACAATTTTAAGCTTGTAGTTATGACACCTGAAAAAGCTATTAAAGCAAAAGCGAACCTCCAACCATTAAACCTGAAGAAGCCATAAAGAGACCCTTAAGTGACAATATAGTCTTTGGATTACTGTCCTAAAATTACCCAGGTTGGGAAGGTAAAAGGCGAGCAGTGTTTATGAGAACCACCAAGGGATGTGGAAATGCAGGCATCGCTAACCCATAACCCATAACCGCTGAAACCCATTCCAGTAAAACCTATAACTGCAAAATGTTTGTAGAAAAGACCCTAAAGGCTTTTTCATTTACCACTAGGAGGGCTTTGGCTGTTAAAGCTGGAAATAAACAAGCAATTATTATAACGAAATTTTACCTCCTTAAAACATAAACAAACACAACGAACACATTCATTTTTCCACAACAATGTTTTTAACAATCTGCCGTTCCCGACTCTTTTAAAGACACTCCAAAATTTGATTTTGAATTAAAATAGCCATAGTTTAGATTAGTTAGGTGCACAAAAGTGAATAATGATTCATAACGCTTTATCTATTATAATTCTAAGCGAGAAAAGCTATGTACCTGTGTGGATTTAATCAGTCAGAAAACGGAAGCCTGGTTTTTTTCATTTCACTAAATTAACTAATTTGCGCGTCTCATTGTGCAAAAAACGGTATAAACCAGTATAAAAGAAATTACGCGTGTAATAAAACTCATATGAGAACCTATATCACAAAAGGAGAAGATGCACCCGTAACACTTCGCAGGAAATTTTCTTATGAGCCAGTCTGACCAAAACCGTCGGCCGAATAGACACATCTGCCATTCGCACTGGAAGGAAACTAATTAAAAGGAGCAAAAATTATGTAAACCACACGCTTGTATCTTTTAATCAATGGCCAACTGTTTAATCATAGTTCTTACGTGTGTTAATTTGTCTGATCAAATAAAAAATTAAACATTAAGATACAATTAACATTGCAATATTATACGCCAGAGCCTGAGGCACGTGGTCAAAAGCATTGATATGCAATTGCTGCTTGCTTGTAGTGATTTAACTTCATCGATATACAATTTATATGACTAATTTGATTCACTTTTGAGATTCACGATACCTTGAAAACTCTTATTAAAATAATGACACCTGCCAATGAACAATCCAAATGAACTTTAGATTAACGATTACAAGCGCAGAGAATCTTTTAAAATTCACAACAACCGTGGCGTGATAAATTTCAAAGGAAAACAAACATTGCAGCGGCGAAGAACTAAATTAATTGTGTAAGGTTACAGTGTTTCCAACTTTGCTTTTTGTGCGATTTTCGCTTCCTCTGAAGACGTTAACGCTTCATTCCAAAAGAATACCTAGGCGAAAACTGATTCCATCGATTTTTACTTAGCGTGATTAGATTTCGCAAGGTATTTCGTTTAACATGTTTTTCATTGGTATTTTGTCGAGCAGTTTGTGTCATAGGGGTATTCATACTAACAAAAAATGTAGGCAATGTTAAAAGTTGCATGTGCTCGTGATATATTATATTTTGCAGACAAGGATGCCTCTGTAGATGATAAAAGACAAGAAGTAAGAAGATAAAGATGACAAAAGTAGATCTTCTGAATTACACTGCTATGATGTAAAAAAGAAAGAAGAAAACGAAAAACGAAAAGAAAAAGATGTAGAAAAGCAAACATCGAGAGCCTAAGTGAAACCAAAAATATAGGAAACGAAGATAGCAAAAAGACAAAACATTTACAATGAGGGTAGAGAGAGAAAAATGAACGAAGGAGAAGAAGAATGTGTAAATGAACACAGATAGAAGGAAAGGGGGCAAAACAGAAAAAAAGCAGAAATAATTAAAAGAATAATTGAAGCAACGAAGGAGAACAATTATATTACACCTTTCTCGTGAGAATCGAAGGATTACTTAGCGTATAATGTGCTATAATAAAAACAGGAGTAACCATTAAATGCAAATCTAAGAACCATGTGTAAATGATCGATAACATTCGATACTTTGCCATGCCAGAGTGGCCAAGGGGAAGCGACATGCTGCTAATTCTCTGAATCCACTAAAATTGATAATGATATAATTTGTAATAAAACTTTTGATAGCAAACTTGGAGCAAATAACGACTGAAAAACGGCTTCCATAATATAATTTTTAGGTTTAATTGCATGTAGCAATTATTTGTGATCTGACAAACTCTGATTATGAAGCAGAGTACTTGTGTTCGTATTTAGTAATTCTCCTAAAAAAGGAACATCTGAAACTCTTCAGTAAGACAAAACATTTCAGAGTCTACAATTCGCCTGCCTAAGCAGTAGACCAATGCAAACGAATTCGCTGTATAAAAACTGATAACAGCATTCCACGGTCGAAGAATCATTCGGGGAAACACCATTTTAGTGTTCCGGGTGAAGTAAGACAAAGACAACTGCATGTGGCAGCTTCAAAAGCAAACAGCAACAACAACGAAAAAATTAGTTTTTATTAGCTGAAATATATTATTCAATACTTCAAAATAGTATCGAAGAAAACATAGGGGAGAAAAGAAATAATGAAACTATTACTAAATTATATTCACAGACTTCTCGTATAACAATATTTTCTTTGCGAGGTTATGCTTTAAGCCGTAGATTAACGGCAATGGCTACACAGGGAATTCGTTTTATTAATAATTATTAACACCGAAGACAAGGTGAGAATGCTAATGTCCATTAAGAGAGTTAATTTCAAATTTTCTCAAAGGTCGTTCGTAATCAATATTGCGCCCGAGCAACCTACCAAACAACATTAGCGAAACAAAACAAATAATAAATCTAGCCGAAATCAAATAATTTACAGAAACTATACACGCTGTGCTCGATCAAAAAGACGTCATTTAGATATAAATCTCAAAGAGGCGAGAAATGTTAATTGTGAGAGTGGATCATTTTGTTATAAAGTGCCTGTGTCTTCTGACATCGAATATACATACGCCGCTATTAGCTCGTCTCAATTCCAGGTTTTATGCGTTATGTTACCAATAAAAAAGGCTGCTACGTCACAAACTTCTGGTTGCATCTGCTGCATGTAAAATGGCGCAGCATTCTGGCATGAGATCAACAGTCTTTAGTGACAGTTTGTTAATGATGCTATTAATTATGACGTCAAATATACTGATTACAGTATTGATTACTGAATCTTAATATGTACTTCATTTTGTTCATACATAGCAATGTCACCATTTTCCACACTTCTTCGTCAGCTTAATATTCGCTTATGTAAATTTTGTAAATAATCTCTGTGTGGTGTCTCCAGTAGTTTATTTTTTCGTGACGCATCTTAATTATTTCAGTCAGTTGCATAGGAAGAATGTGATAGACTGGTACGTTGCCTCCTGTATAGGAAGAATGTGATAGACTGGTACGTTGCCTCCTGTAATGCGGCATACATTTTTGATGTGCACGCATATTTACTTTGTATACGCAAAATTTTAATTGGCAAATAAAGATTTTATCTAATCTAATTTAATCTAATTTCATTTAATGTGATCTGATCGGATATGATCTGACTTGACCTGACCTGATCTGACCTGACTTAACCAGACCTGACCTGACCTGACTTGACCTTACCTGACCTGACCTGACCTGACCTGACCTTATCTGACCTAACGTAATCTAACCTAACCTAATCTAGCCTCATTTATGTAAGAGCAACGGAGACGTCCAAAAATATTCATAAACAACGGCTACCTGTCATTGGACCACATGTTTCTCAGCCGTGTAATGCGCTGTATTTCCAAAATTCCAAGTTAACTTCTCGTTCTTCCTTGTCTTCTCTGCCCCCTGATCAATTTGTTCAGTTGTGCAACAAATGTTTTCTGTGCAACAAAAGAGCTCACAATGCAATTTTTACATTATTCAGTTTGAATTCACCAAAACCTTTTATTTGATACACTACAAGCAATTTTTGAGAAAACAGTGTTACTTTCAACACTGGAAAAATGTCTTTACTCAACCCCTATTTTCAATTCTTGATCCCCAGCGAAAACTTTTCTCACATTTGACTGACCCATGTCTAACTAAGTGCAAGAACTCAACGCAACCCAGCTATATGATAAAAATGTGGTCCTCGTTCAAAAACTGTAGCAGAAGATAGAGTCTAATGAAAAATTGCTAAATACCTACTGCCCGTGACCCCTTGACCCGAGGCCACTGTTCAATATTCCATTATCTAAGCCTATCCCTCAGGCACCTGCCGCGTAAGTTTCGTGACTCCAGTTTGTTTACTTTTCCAATTATTGACAAATCCTATTTTAATACTTTTACCAGTACCACGGGAACTGACCAAAACCAAATTCATGAAAAATACCTGATAATGCATTTCTGTTTTTATTTGGCTATCCAAAGGCGTAAAACACTGACTTCTAGTCCAAAGCTGTGCGATGAGATGAGCGACAAGGCTATTTGTCCTAATTTTCACATATTGGCTGCTATAACTATGACCCTTGGCCCAAGTGTCACAATTGCCACGCCAATTTCTGAGAATCTATCTTATGTGTCTGCGTTGCAAGTTTTGTGGTTCTAGCTCTAGTACTTCTGGTAATTATTGACATGAACCCTTCTTAGCACTTCTGCCTATGTCAAGGGACCTGGCTGCATCCATTTTTTAAATACTTAATGCACATCTACACCTACACGGCTACCTGCACACCTACCTATACACACAGCCATTTGCCCCAATTTTCACATAATTACTCATGCCAGAGTAACTTTGACAAAGAGGTCACCTTTCATATACGATAATCTAAGCACTTGTCTCAGGTCTCTGCCTTGCAAGTTTCATGACTCTAGTTCTTACAATCATGCAGTTATTGACATAACATCGTTTTAATACTTTCGCCCATGTCTGGTAACCTGGCCATCTCACATTTCTTGAAAAATGCTTATTGTACATCTACAACATGCAATGGTCCTATACATGCCTAAACATTGACCCTAATACCAATACTGTAAGAGGAGTTGAGTGACAAAGCCATTTGCTTGAATTCTCACATTTTGGCTACCAACTCGGAACTTTCCATTTCTGAAAACTCTAACTCAAAAGGGCTAAATAACAGTGAAAAAATTAAATTTACTCAAAGCCCTAGGAGGAGTTGAATTATAATCGAAAACTTGACCTTTGTCCAGTCTCTTTGACCTTTTCACCGAGGTAAAAGTTACTAGGCTATTGTCTGGCTCCTACACAGGACCCTGACCTGCAAATTTGGTGACTCTGGATTGTGCAGTTTCGGAGTTATTCAACGTCGTAGCGGAGAATAAAAATGAAAAACTAGACTGCTGTTTATAACAAAGTCATAAACTTGAGATTTTGCAATATGACCAAAACTGGGACCAATGTCTCAATATTGTCTTCGTTGAGTTCGTCATGCTTGATTACATAAAATTGCATTTATTTTCAACGAAATCGTAACTCTTGACATTTTGAACCATAACCTTTTTGGGTCACGTTCGACTAATCTCCGGCCAACTCATACCATTTAACTTGTCTCATCGACACCTTTCATTTGATGTACTACAAGCCACTGTTCTTCAAGACCAGAAAAACGTTTGTGACAAACCCACCCATCTTCAGTTTTTGGCCGCTGGCGGAAAATTTTTACACAATCCAAATGTCCCACATTCAGTCATGCATGTTCGACCCATCTAGCCGCATACCAAAAATTGTGGTTCTAGCTCAAAAACTGTAAGAAGAAGTAGAGTCTAACCAAAAGCAGATAGATGTCTACTATCTGTAGATAGTTGACCTAATGCCCCAAGGTCATTAGAAAATCATCATTGGTCATCATTGTTCCGTAATTCGTTGTCTGACCCCTTACACCAAGTACCCATCCTGCAAGTTTCGTGCAAGTTGTTAAGTTTTTGAATTATTGCCAAAACTCTATTTCAACACTTTGGCCCATGTCACGTGACCAGGCCATGCCCACTTTTCGAAAAATACTTAATGCGCATCAACACCCACACGCTTACCCACACAAGTATAAACATTGATTCTTAGTCTAATACTGTAAGAGGAGTTGAGTGACAAAGCCGTTTGTCCTAATTTTCGCACTTTGGCTCCTAACTCAGGCTCCTAAAGAATTCAAGGTTTTATCCCAGGTACACGTCTACCCCATAGTTTCTAAATACTTGTGAAAAAATTTGAATGTTACTCAAAGCCCTAGGAGGAGTTGAGCAATAAAAAAGAAATTGCCCCTGTCCAGTGCCCTTGACCCTTTGACGTGAGGACACCGGTCACCATGCCATTGTCAGTCCCCTTACCTCAGGTGTCTACCCTGCAAGTTTCGTGACTCTAGCTGTTTTGGTTTTGAAGTTATTACGTTTTCAAAACTGAAGAAAGAATTCTCGGTTGTATTCCAGTAAGATTCTGCAATATGCAGTATCTTAATAAACGGTTTGTAAATAAGAAGATTCTGCATGCATTGCTGATTCTTAAATACCTAACTTTTGTCTTAAAAAATAAATTTACTAAAATCAGCGCCACTTGGACCATCCGAAAAAATAATGTAGTCGTAACTTCACCGTGCTGTAGAATGATTGTACTAGGAAGTTGGAGATGTCGTTTCCTGGGACATGAGCGCCATATAAATCACGCTCCACTGCAACAAATAACTAGCCAGGTCACGATGGGCGGTTAATGTTATTCACGCGCTGGGCTTCTTAAAGGAAACCACAACTTCTCTCTTTATATTTAGGGCGCCAGTGCTTGCATATGCATGGCTTCATCTAGATTAGCATTATTAGATTAGCAGTAATGGGCGCAACTTGGATTCGCACTATCTCATACTGTTTTGTGCTACATATCAATTTTAGTGAAAAGCACGTTAACCTAGAAAAATTGTTTGTTAAAGCGTGACTACAGATACGTGAGAAAAACATAGCAGGAACAAATTACAGTCATTTGTTGTATAAAAATCGAAAGGGGTATAGAAGGTAAGCTGTCGGGTAATATGCAATGTGCGGGAAAAGGAAACGAAGGTGGTAGAAAACACAAAAAGCATGGAGAAGGAGGAAAACGTGTAGAGGACATACAGCAGGAAACACAAACACATATTGGAAGATACGTGGTTACTACAGATGAGCAGGTATACAGGCCGACAGACAGACAGACAGACAGACAGACTGGCGATAGATAGACAGACAGACATACAGACGTACAGACTAGGTAAGAGGTAGCTAGGTAGGTAGGTAGGTAGGTAGGTTGGTTGGTAGGCAGGCAGACAGATTGATAATTAGGTTGACTGATAAGCCTGTAGGCAGACAAGCAGGTAGGCAGGCAGATGCTCTAAATACTCGAACATTTGGTACATTAAAGCGAGAAAGCCATTTTATTTAGTTTTTATACTTGATGCTTTGAGCTTAGGAAAGCCACAAAGAATGAAAGACCTTGACCATTCTCCTCTGTATTTGCACGGATTTCCATTTAATTTTTGTCACAAACATTGTCTTGTCTTGTTCCAAACATTATAGAAACTCAACTTTCACACTATGAATGAGCCGCAAAATTAACTAAAACATTATTTAACTTAAGATTAAAGATACCAGAGGCTTAAGCGCATAAGCGGCAAGACTAGAATCAAATGACACGGTCACATGACATGTCCACATATTTTTAAAAGGCTGTTTAAAGTAAAATCGGATCCAATCTTAAACTGTCGGTCAATGCAATCTATTCTTTAAAATTCTTTGAAAGGAAACATACTATTCCTTCAAAAATGACTTACGTGAAAGAATTATTAATACACAAACATAAGGTTCGCGTTCGCGCCACTAGTTCTTCGCTGTTACATACATTTCGTTATTCGCTAGTTAGATTGGCACAAGCGCCTGCATTTCGGAAACGCATTGCACAAAAAGACAGGTGCTGTACCTCTCAGTTCAGATATGTTCGTTTGTGACGAACTATACACGCTAGACAGCTCATTCGTGAGCATAGCGGTAAATTTGAAATTTGAATTTTTATCATAAAACTTGCCCAGTTTTAGTACAACACACGGAATATGTTACAGTAGCACTGTACTTCAGTTTTCCCTTTCGCAAACACGCTCGTAGAATATTTTTGCTGTTCAAAATTATGTTAGTTTGTGATGTCATCAACAGTTGGACTTGTCCGCCGTTAATTAAGTTTTTTAATCTATTATTTAATTATCAGAAATGCTTTTGCAGTAATAATTGTTTTAAAGTTGTTACTTGTGTTCTTTTTATCGGACTTAAAAATGATGTAGTATATGAAAAATCATTCTATCTTCCTTAAAATTTATCCACAAAAATCACTTTACGTTACTGATCAAGTAATGCGTGGTCAGTGTTATCACTGTAGTTTTCAGGTTACAATAACTGGTCGTACTCCTCGGTTTTTATTTAATTAAATGGAGGATATTAAACAAAAAATTCTGTTTTTAGAATACTGTGCTAGGGCAGTTTGTTTTGACAAATCTTATACGCACGTCACAAAAATGACTAAATCTAGACAAATGATTGCTTCAAAAGTATTATTCGCCCACCAATCAAAGTACACTGACGAGTCCAGAAACTCAGTAATGATTAACTGTTTGATTATCACATCCTGCTCAAAATCGTAAGTTCTCGTTTCAAATGGCCGATTGAAGTTAACAAAAGAGAAGGACATAAATACTTCAAACGCGTCTGATACGCCTTTGAATCTCTCAAATTAACTTGAACCCGTGTGTAAAACCGTGGGAATACTCAGCTTTCTTTATTTAATGATTGCAAGTGTTAACTAAGGTAATGAATTGTACAGCTGGACACGTCGTCAATGTTTGTGTACAATAATTGCATTGGAGAAGCTCGTTAGTGATGTTCACGTTGTTTCTCCTTGTTGTTCTTGCTACCTATGTGCTCCGTGCCTTGCTATTTTTGTTCTTTTCTGCTTTGAAATTACCGCAGTTGCTTCGTAATACAGCAGAACTTTAGAATTGTTAAATGATCTTTCCACACACAGGACATATACATATATATGCAATACTTACTAAAAAGTGCTTGTGGTGCATTATTCTCATTTTGCAATTACTAATACAACAGTCCATTGGGATGTCTTATGCATCATCCATAATTTATGCACGATAGGGTGTGAAAATGCTACGGACCCTATGTCACAATATGAAATATTATAATTACAATGAAACGATTGGACATGTTTTTGCTCATCGTTTGGCTAAACAGAGTAAGCACTTCATGCATGAGTACGAAACTTCGAAATCACCGATTATTGTATCTAATCTATGATTATTGTTGTGCGCTGCTTTTTAACACAGTTACACAGGACGCTGTTGTAAGCGAGCACTGTGCTCAATCAGGTTTATCCTGTTTAAAGATTTTGCATCATCATCATCATCCCACAATAATAATAATAATAATAATAATAATAATAATAATAATAATAATAATAATAATAATAATAATAATAATAATAATAATAATAATAATAATAATAATAATAATAATAATAATAAAATAATAATAATAATAATAATACCGATTGCGCTACCTTGGGTGAGCTAGTATCTCTGTTTCTTTTCCCTACATCTCTTACGTCTGTGAAATAGTTTATCAGCTTTATGATTTTTTTTCTTGATTAAAACCTCAGGTCGCATTTCTACCCTTTCAGTTAAGCTTTTAAAAAAATAATTATCAGTTTATTTCATCACTAACTGGCCTACGTGCCTGCAATAGTTTGTTAAATGTCATGTTCTGCTCTGTAATGAACTATTGACTTGTTTGTGCAAAATTGCTCTATATTATTAGAAGTACAACAATACACTAAGTGTAGGAAAACAACGGCAATACAGGATAGTGTTGCTAATGATATACTTAGAAACGGGAGTCCTTACTTTCTGCGCTACTTTACCTTTAAATTTGAGACCTGCTTGATTGCTTGTGCCAGTTAATGTACTTCTTTACATCTAGGAATATTTCGTAGATTGCGTCATCGTGTCCTTCGAAGTTATCATTTATTTCGCGTTCATATTTAAAGAAGTAACATGCGCATATTTTTGTACCATTACTTACTGACATAGTTTAATTTTATTATATTTATGTTCATTTTCTAATTCCCATTGTACTAGCGAAATGTGTTGTTTCTGTCTATGTTTTTATGAAAATTGAATTTTCTTACGTTCAACATAATTATGTTTATAATGCGGTGGTCTGCGTACATTGCAACAGAAAAATTGTTTAAAAAATTGCTAAATAATTTACAAAAGTTGCAGGCCTCCTACATCGAAGGCTGCTATATGGAAAGTTTTTTTTATAAAACAAATTGTGCAAAACACAACCAAGGACTATTTGCCCAGGTACTATTTTGTCACGGTGTCACTAAATTTTCCAAAAATAACTATACCGGTCCACAGGTTAATTTATACGTCCATGAACGAATGTTCATCTACTCATTCGTCTAGTTCGTTCTTACTTGTTGACAGGCACAATTTTTTCATCTATTTACCTTCACCGAAATTTTTGCTCCAGCCTGCGTGATGAAGTTGTCGCAAGTAGGAATGGGGTGAAGGCTGAACGGGGTTCTACTGACAATGTTTCCAAACATTGTGAAAACTAGCCGTTGATGCAGTTTCTGTGATCTGGAGACTAGAGCTGACAACTGACTAATCTCCCCTCCAAATAACATTGCTTAACTTTCGAAACTTGTACTAAGTTAAATGAAGCTTATTCTCTATGTTATGCATAAAAGAATCGGAACTTGTAGCGCACGCAAATGTCACAAATAAGGCAGACAGATTCTTTTACTATTATAAATTAATGTGTGCTTTTATTTGCATGATAATTAATTTGTTAGTGGTCATTTTCTAACCCAGGACTACTATGAACGTGCCTTTACAACATGTATTATACAAGAATCAATGCTAGGACCAATTATTTAAAAAAATGTTCTGCTAGTCATTTTCAAGGACATTTTCCTGAAAAATTCAATGTTCGTAATTATTTTGTATGTCAAGGAGGCGAAAAAATTCCGTTCTCATTTTCCTTAGCTATATACAGGTCAAGGATATTTGCAAAAAGTAAACACGCGCTTTTCTTTACGTGTTATACATTACAAAAATTGATAGCTTATCGATACACAGGAGTAAGCGTATTCGTTTAACAGAAAACTTAGAAAAGTAAAAAAAATCGGAATTAATGCTATTACACATGTACGCTTTTTAAAAGGCACTAAGTTCAGACGTAATGATTATTTATAATTTCCATTTCAAAATGATTAATGATGGAACAGATTCACAATTATTAAAGGTTTGAAACCAAATTCATTCGGACGAAAAAACAGGAACTGAGATTAGCCTTGAACCAGCAAATTTTGGAATACAAGTAAAACGCCATTACGAGTAGACCACAGAGCCACTTATATATAAACAAGTTTTGTGCTTAATTTGGTACTTGTAAATTTGCTTTCGGAAGTGTTGGATAGGTTGTTAGGCGGTTACGTCTAAATTAAAACCCGTCTTTTTTTACATTTTCTTCCTTTCGATGAAGTTTAATTTTAATACTTCAACAATATTACTTTATTCCATAAAATGTTAGTTACGGTATATGCTTTAGATTGCGCGTTTTGTCACTTATTATTGCAAACAATAAGGAGTTAAGGAAGGCTTTAATGTACTCCGCTGAGGTACTATCAGCCAGCTTGATTTTTAAGCGTAACTGTGCCATCTTTTTTCATTCATACTATGAGTAGATTCTGATTACGTTAACTGAGATTCTACAAAGGTTTATTTCATTCTTGCTAAGCAAGTATAAAGATGTCATACTTAATGAATACGATCACTAAGGAAAAACACAGAAGCATGAAATCATTTACTGACTCAGTTTACTGTGAAATGCCTAAATCATTGTACCCCTTATAAGTGTGGCATCATTTTGTGTTAACAGGATAAGAAAAAACTCCCAAAGGAATTAGTATTAGTATTTCTATGTAATCTTTCCTTTTTTAACCTAAATATAAATTAAATGTAACGTTACTCTAATGCGTCGTGTTTTTCTCACTTCTTGACTGAGAAATATTTTTCGTTAGTTGTCACTACTCTTACCATTAAGAATTAAATTTGTGTTATCCTGCTAAATAACTGTCAATGATATCCAGACGATTTTAGATTTTTTTCGTAGCTGTGCTTAAATCAATCGCCACCTGATGTAGGCTTACTTAATTAAGCTCCAAAATAACACCTTTCCGTTTAATTTACGACACAATATTCACCTGATTGTCAGATGTGGCTGGAAAAACACTTGTCTCGAGTGTGATTAATGTTGTGTTATTTGGAAATGACAAATTAACGGAACACAGCGTCTGTCTCGAATAACGCTGTTAGAATGTCATTTGATAACTATAAGATCAAGAACCCAAAGCGCGGAGGTTAAAAAACCTGTTTGAAAAATAATTAAAGAATGTGTTGCTTGAATTTTATATAGAGACTAAGCGATTATAACGATCGAAGTTGGATGAAGATTACATATTTTAGAGATCTGTGTAAACGTACAAAACTATATTGTACGTACCACGTGTGCGCGCAGGTATTTGAAATGTGTCTGTCATTTTTAAATTGCACAAAAAGTATTTCTGTAGACTAGTTGTAAAAAAGTGATGCATTTTAAGTGGCGTAGCACTAATTTTACTTTCGTTGTTTGTAAAGTAAGTGAGTACAGCAGAGACATAAGTCCCAATTTGGTCTAAGCCTAACACAGAAGCAAACCATTCAGGCCCTATAATTGTAAAATTAATGAAGATTCTGTTATCTTTTTATCGGTGTAAGCTGCTTGCTGAGCAACTTTCTAAAGTTCTAAACTCATATTAAAGCTTCCTTTGCGTAACTGGATCGATTAATTCTCGTAATGTCCAAATTAGACATCTCAATTTTAGGAATTTAAGCGTGCTAAAAACATGTTTAAGCGCTGTATACTATAATGATGATGATGATGATGATGATGATGATGATGATGATGATGATGATGATGATGGATGATGATGATGATGATGATGATGATGATGATGATGATGACAACGATCAGACGACAACGACGACAAGGACGAGGGCGAGGACGACGACACGATGATAATGATTATGACACTTGACGTGCTATATACACTAATCAACTTTTTTCATTTTCCTTAAGTTAAAACAACATAAATTAAAACAACATAAATGAATTGTGACTATTTCTACTTACATGACAGAAAGAAAATTTGCGGCTAAAATTTCCGCAAAGGAATGGCCACTTCGCTGCAAATTTCTGCTGAACGGGAAAGAGTTACAAGAGACAAAGCTTCCGATCTTTTCGCCAGTAGTGTCAATAACAATTTATACTCGTTAATTCTTACCTGTGCCTATCTCACTTTCTTCTAGTGCCACACTGCATGAAAAGCGATAACCAAAGCTGCATTAAAGGAAAGTGATGTAATACTAAGTGATATTGATCTGTGCGGGTGACCGAAAAGGTGTTGTTTCGCTTGTTAAGAGTTGCTTAATGTAGTTTCATGTGGTTGCTTTCGTTTGCTTGTTTGTCATGCTTTTTATTCACTGTTTTGTCCACTCGGTGACATAGTTACTAGACCATTATACCAACGCTTAATGTATGAGTGTCCTTGGAGTTCCATGGAAAATCCCCTGCGGCCTTCACTTTTGTACTTATTTTGTGCAGTGTAGATGTTGAAACTACTAATTAGTGTTTTTAATGTCACTCCTGAATTCCAGGTTTTTTCCTTGAGGACAAATGAGCTCTAGTTATCTGCCTAGCAAATACGGCCAAGCATGTAGTCTTTTAAACAATATGAACAAAACATCAAGAATAAGTACCTCATTCCTCAGCGCATGCAAATTTATTGTTATGTCAGAAAACATTCAATCTAATATAGGCTATAATATAATTGGTAATCTCAACTTTTGGATCTAGTAAAAAGATAATTAATTCATTAAAAAACATCAAAACTTTACTCGATATTCGCCGGCTCGACGCCAAAGTTACCTCCTTTGAAGTCGCAGAAAAAATGCAGAAGGGAATGAGTTCTCCCATTGCATTGAAGTTTATCACCTCATCTGCGACGCAAAATTTTCTCGGCTGTATCTCTGGTGGTGAAACATGGTCCTAATGAATCCATCAATAAAAATTAAAACTCCTGTTTGACAGCATGTTCCAGCTAAATCAGACAAAGACCCTGACCAGTTTCCAATTTATTTCAAAACCCAGATCTTAAGCAGCAAGACTGTTTTTGTCAGACGTCAGAGCGAACATATTTGGAACTTTTTTTGCCAATGGGCATTGGAGCGAATATTATATAGAAAACTCATTAACGCGCATTTTACTTGGGAAAATGGTCCAGGGTTCATCAAATATTGCGAACATTAGTGCTCTTGTTAGGGAGAAATGTTAGTGGGAAGATGGGTGTAGTTGTTGTATAAATTACAGTAAAATAGCAAAAAGTCTACATGTAATCCAGCTTTAATTGCAGTCTCTTTAGTAGAGCTATTTAAGAATGACGAGAACATTCAAAAAAGTTAAAGCAAGAACTTTATTGAGAAACTGTTTTTTGGTGAGCTGTAATAAAGTCACAGGGAAAAAAGTTACAATTTTGGCTAAGAAAAAGGTCAGAAGAAAAAAGTTACAATTAATTTTGGCTAGGGTTAGGGTTACGGTTAGGAGGTTAGGGTTAGGGTTAGGGCTAAGGTTACAGTTGGGGTTGCCTTTTTTCCTGTCATTTTTTCTGCGACTTTTTTACCTGTGACTTTTTTACCTAGTTCGTTTTTTACTTATGATAAGCAGACTTGTAACACTGTGAATCAAACAAACACCATGAAAGATTCCATCTAGAATCTCTGCCACTTCATGTGCAATATCGCGTGAAAATATCAGCTCTTTTGCTAAAGCCTGTGTAACACTGACATGTTAAATTACTAATAAAAAATAAAGGAAACGCTAAAAAGAAAGCAGTGAAAAAGTGTAACTTGTAACTACAAACTTTCCCTTGCAGCTTTGCTGCTGAGTGCCGTTTCTTATACTGAATATATTGTTGTTCTCATCATTGTTATTTGGTTGTGATGTAACTCTGTAAAGCGGTCCGTTTCGCCACGATGCCGGTCTCGTTCTCGTTGTTATTCATGCAATAAGTTTTTATCTGTTTTTAACTTTTCGATGTCATAATAGAGTTCTCCAACTTTTTACTTAAGAAATGGATTCACGAAAGCAATAAATGACATTCTAAATGACATATCCAAGCAGATGGGAAAAACTTAAAGGAAGACAGGATGATTTTTCGTATATTATCCCATTTTAAAGACCGATAAAAAGTATATGTACATTTTAAGCGTTTCTGATAATTTAATAATAGATCAAAAACTTAATTAACGGCGGGCGAGCCCATCTTTTCCAACTATTGATGACATCGCAAACTAACATAATTTTCATCAGCAAAAATATTCCACGACCGTGTTGAATGTGTTTGCGAAAACGAAAATTGAAGCACAGTGCTGGTGCAAGATATTCAGTGTGGTGTACTGAAACAAGGCAAATTTTAAAATAAAAATTCAAATTTCATATTTACTATTTCATATAAGTATTTGTTGAAAGGCGCCAAAGCGGTCTGCACCAAAACGAGCTTTGTTGACAGTGATTACAGCACGTGCTTCTGTAAATAGGAATGCGAAATCATAGAAAAAAGAAATTATGAGTTAAAAAGTAGTGGCAACAAAGAAACAAAAAAGGAAATATTACAAGAATTAACAGCAAAAACGCCAAAGGAATGCAACAATGTATAATGCAATAATTTTTGATATCCAACCCGCTTTCGCTTCTTTATCTCTATAAGCATTCAAAGAAGCTTTCCATAAATATTCCTTCTCCCTGTACATGTCTACAAACCCTATTATGGGTTATCAAGACGAGCGTGATATCGTCAAACTTGAATGAGATTCAAATTTCACTGTCTTTCTTGGTATCCACACTGCTTCAACACTAACAAACTCGAGAATGACAGTGTTTTGAACGGACAGTGTGCCGGATGGCCCGGATCTCAGCACATTAGTGTTTCCATTCTAGTTGTTTTCGTTATCTTGTTGCAGATACATCGAAAGCATTAATCGTCGTCATTATTCCGTTTTTCTTTCCCATTCATTATTGCTGTCAATCGATGTCGTTGCCAGGGCGTCATGGTTGCTGTTTTTTACTTTGCAGGAATGTTAGAAATGGAGATCGGCATCAACAGTGTTTGCTTATTAGGCTATTGTTATCCTAAGAATGCAGACATCTTTGTGTCACCAGCATAAATTAATTGTTAGCTAAAAGTTTTTGAAAAATGAGGAAAGAATTCACCTCGCTAGCAAATTAATTCAAACCTGCTTCTCCCATATTTTTGCTTCTCATTCTCATCAACCACCTGATCAAGGTGTATTTACAGAGCAAACAGGACGACCAAAGGCATAATCAGGAGATTGATACTTTGGCAGATGCGAGTAAATAAAACTTTCTTTTTCTACGAAAAGAAGGGATTTTGTTTCAATAATGCGATCGTTAAAGTTTTGTTCAACGTGTTGTGAACGGGAAAACCCAGCCTCAAGGAAAAGTGATATAGCTTACTGCGAGGTTTAGACAATGTAATCACTTTTCTGAAATTTTGGATTAGCACATACGAAGTTGTATTAAGCACTATTAATGTTTCCTAATACTGTGCACTATTCATAAAAATGTGCTTACCCGGTTAACTTGGAAGTTGTTCGATTTGATCATGAAGATTGTTAACCGTGACGATGAGATCTCAAATTTAAATCTTTTCCAACTATTTAGTGTCAGTTCTGTCAATAAATTTTATTTCGAAGTTAGTTCATACAATATAAATACAATATAGAATTCATTCTGCATAAAATGCAAGTTAGAATATCTACAGATAGACAAAACATATTGACATAACACAAGAATATTGCTCTGATGACGACCCTGAGGTTTAGCGGAGAGCGAAGAGAAACAATTTAGCTGTTGTTGCTTTGAAAATTTAATTATTACGCACGTTAAAAATGTCAAATACATTTAGGCCAATGGCGAAAAACTATTTTAGTTCAATGAATTTAATAAACAAGATCAGAACTTCCCAGAGAATACAATTTAAGTCAGTTTTTATATCACAAAGAGAACGGTTTCACAAAATCGATTTGGATTTCACACTTTATGAACTCACAATTATTGTAATGCATTAAGCTTTCTGTAGCGTAAATCACGTGACGCTAAAGTTATTTCAATATATTATAGTAAACTAATTGAATACCAGCAGAACAAGCGTGAGAGAGAGTGAGAGAGAGAGAAAGAGAGAGAGGAGAGAGAAAAAAAGAGAAGTGCAAGTTAATGAATACTTTCGGCGCATGGTGTATTGTTCAATGCGTGTGCAGATGGCCTTACGTAACAAATCGTTATAGATTACAATCAGCTCAAATTAATGATGACTGTTAATTGAGCATAATAAGCGTCTTCATAAAGCACAGACGTACACTAGATCGGAAAGCGTGTAGCACTTGGTGATTAGAAAGGCTATAGTATTTTGACGGTTGATTACTTAAGAGGCCTGTGGGGATTTGGCATTTGGCTGTTGAGCACAGCTATCAATTAGGCACTGAATAATCATAATTTTGAGTCCTCTCGTCACATGTACTGTGTAAAAGTAGAGGAAAAATTACAGCAAAAAATAAGTAACTGCCGTCAAATTATCGTTTGAGAAAAAATGCCAAAACACAAAATAACTTAAAGGTCACTTACTTTATCATTAACGTAGTGATGCGTGTAAATCCATAACCTTGATGCTGGTATAAGCAGTAATAACTGTAGTGAGAACCCCTTCCTAAAACAGGGGACGTATGTACGACGTCACGCAAATGCTTAAGAGTCAGCCACTCACCCAATCCAGTGGTGGCTGCAGAAATCCTCATTCTTGTTCACGCTTGTTTATACACTACGGTTGTTTATATGTTGTTAACGAACTGCAACATTATTACTTATATCAGCATTAATTATATCAGATTACGTTAATCTTGGCATACGTCATCACGCAACTTATTCTACAGGATTTAAGCGTCTTATAAAGCTGACGTCACGCAGAGTAAACCGTCAAACAGCAAATTTTGGTGAATATTTACACAAGTAGAAAGTTGCTAAGAAGCAGAATAATAAATTTTGCTTAGCAGGTTAGTATGAATGTTCACATTCAGAAAACCAAAACCCTAAAAAGAAAGAAAATAGGAATGTTTACTGCAATCCATATATTTCAAAGTCCCTATGAGATTTGAACTTGACAAGATCCACTCCTGACTGCAATGATTACTTCGAATGAATACTGAAAGTGTTACACGTTAAACATTGCAGCATGTTCTCCTCTAAGATTTCATGTTCTTCATTGTTTTCAGAACAGAGTGATAGACCGATTATTTAGCGACGAAAAGGAATCATTAGGTAAAAGCTATGGGGAACAAAAGCGTCTCGACTCGTTAGCTGGATTCGGCCTCGGTACGCAAAAGCGGTTGGATTCTCTCGCCGGATTCGGACTCGGTCAACAGAAACGATTAGACTCATTGGCCGGATTCGGTCTCGGACAGCAGAAACGATTCGACACGCTACGCGGATTCGGACTTGGCTCAGAAAAGAGGAGTAATTCGGAGAGTTCTTGGCGGAGTCGGCTTTTAGATCGAATGCAAAACAAACGATTCGACCCCATCGAGTATGCCGGTTTCGGATCTTTTGTGAGGAAACGATTCGATCCGATTGAACAGGTATTATATTATAATACAATTCAACTAGTATAATTGAACACAGAATTCTATTAAATTATTTTAACGAGGAAAATACAGCGAGCATTTTTAAATCTCCCTTAAATACATTTCGTACTTAATTATTATGAGGTGCGCAATTATTGTAATGAGTAAACAGAGTTATTTTTATTTCATTGTATTTTATTTCATTTGGTGCTGTCTTTGTATTTTATATGGTCTTAGTTACCCGAATAAAAATTTGAATTGAATTAACGGCATTTATAAATAGAAAATCCACACCAACAACTGCTACAAAAACTGTGAATTTTGACTCTCATGGCGATTTTAAATCATTTGTTTAGTTTTACATACGCATTAAAATTAATGACTAGTAAGTGTTGTATATTGATAAGTAAGCATAAAAAGATAATTGAACGCAAATTTTATTAATAATAATGATATTTCGGGAAAGCGCTTTCAGGTGAAGTCTGAAATAAAGAAATAAATTAAAAATTCAAGTGAAATTAAAAAACTTATTGCGTTTGAATAATTGTTTCTTTTTTTCCATTCCCACGTCTAAAGTTTCTTACGCGCAAATTCACGTGTTTTCATTTAGTCACAAAATTATGGTCTAACAGAAATATAAATAGAATGTTGAACTTATTAATGGAAACTTTCAAGTTATGAATGCTGGTTGCAGCATTTAATAATATGCAACGATCCTTTAACTGTAAAATTTATAAGTTAGAACGTTTTAAATACAGAGGAAGTATTTTGACGGATTGAAATCGCGTTGGAAACATTTGCACAACAGAATGGAGAATCTAAAACTTATGTAATTTTCTTTTGCAGGCTGGTTTTGGCGCTTTCGTTAAGAAATTTGATCCAATTGAACAGGCAGGATTCGGCAGTTTTGTAAAGAGAAAGAGAGACGCAGAATAATTTTAATATCACATCAATTTTCCCACAGAAAAGGGAAAAAACGAAAAAACTTGTGGGTGAAAAATGCTGCTTAATATAGAAACCGTTTTCTATTAAAAGTGACCAATTCGACAGTCAACTAAAAAGTTATAACAATTACTGGTCCTTTACTGGATACGTTTCTCACAGCATATAGTGGTATTCTGCTCCATTAATGGACATGTACATGTATAATACTGTTAGTTGATTTTAATTTAGGGCTTATAGAGTCTATAGCCCATATACGTCAGAACTGTCAGAACTCATTTTTGTATTGACTGGGAAAAATTTCAACATTTTTCACTAAAACAATTCTAAATGTAATCAAATGTTACCGGCAATGTAAAATCCGCATTTCGCTTAACAGTTTTAATCAGTAAAGTTATAGCTGCTAGTCCAGAAAAAACTCAATCCAGAATGCATTAATTTCAACAATTCAGAACTTCTAGTGCAGAGATTTGACAAAAATTTGGCATATGGACTCTGTATATTAATGCTGCAATTAATATAGTTGGAAATTAAAATCTCACTACATGAAAATTTTCACCTGCTCTAAGGAGGTTCACAGAAGGTCAGGTCTCAATTTAATTTAGGAATTTCGTGACCGGAACCAGGTCTATCACTGATATCGGGATTGTAAAAAATGACTCACCTTAAAAGAATCATTCGTCATGCGCTCGTATCACGTGTAACGTGTGCAATTTAGCTTAGTATAGCTAGAATCACGCAAACACACGTAATAACGTGTTTTTAAAAATTCTAAAGGGACAGCTAATTCTTTGATTGCTAATATTATTTTGCCTTATGTTATTAAGGCTACAAGACCAGGAAATAAACACACAAAACTAAAGAAACGATTGGCCAGTACTTGAAAAAATTATTAATTATTAATTAAAACTTTTTAACTAGACAACCTTGAGAAAACTGTAAAACTATCTGATTTCGCGCTACATAGTCAAGCTACGTCGCAACTTTAATTACGGGATCCTGGGATTGGCAGCATTGCTCGAGGGACTAGAAAATCAACCCAGGAATCCCGGGATTGAGAGCTCTAGTAGTATGTTTGATATTGTACTGTCAAAGCTATGCCATCTTCTCAAAACAACCCAAAACTTTATTGAACAAGTGAACTAATTTCCTTCAAAATGATGAATAGCCGCCATGCCATACTGACTGAAAACCAATAAACTATTCGGTACGCGATTTATTGAACGAGACGGTACGTCACTTCTAGGTACAATGTATGTACTTTTACATCTGTTACTGAAAAAACTGTAACACGTCTTAAATCTTCGAAATTTGCAGCAGTCATAGAATATCTTCTTAATTTAATGTGGTAAAAACCTAATCTCAGTTATCTTTAAACCTTCAAAGTCAATTATTGGACTTTGAGTTTAGCACACGTGGGTCACCCGATATAAGACGTAGGCCTGTGTAATAGATGATAACTTGTTGTTAATCACATAAGAATGCAAAAAACGTATGCAATAAATGTATAGTAGATGCGGTCTAAGTGTCACAAATTTCAGTATAATTATTTGGAAACATCATTATTTATATTTAAACAGATGTTGTAAATAATATCGGAATCAAGGGTGTCGTGATAAAGACAACTATTGGTAACATTCAACTGTCTTTCAGTACAAAGGATGCAAATCAATGCTAACATAAGTCACTCACTGCTTAACAAATTTCTGCCGCCATAACAGATGGCGCTCGTCTACAATGTAGGTATTTTAAGCACACTGTTGTTATAATCTGTTAATTTAAGCTGCTATAAGTCATTTACTGAAATAGCAGAAATTATTACTACACTTACACAGTCTGGCTCAGTGAAAGACTGCTAGTTATTTTGTTATAGTTCGGATCTCTATATGTTTGGCACTAAATTAATTTGCGGAATTGAAATGTTTGATTTCAATAAACTTTCGATCTTCACCAGTCATTTTTATAGCTCTATAAGTTAGGCTTGTTGATGGCTTAAAGATACCTGTATTTGGTCGTGCCTGTAAGCTATTGTAAGTTATGTAATCACGATTTCTAGATTTGAGTTGTTTTTTCCGTTTATCAGCTGAAACAGTTTGATCATACTAGAGACAGTATTTCATTATTTTAACAGAGCCGACTTATTCGCAATGAGATGGCTTGTGCATACTCAGATAGTTTGCTTTTAAACACCAAGCTAGTTCATTCATATGAAAACGGCATAAAATCAAACTGAAATTATTAATTAATGCACCAACAAGACTTGTTCTAAAAATGGTTTTCTCACCTGCTAACACAGTTTATTAACGTATGGAGAATAGTTATATTGGCTAAATACACCAAAAATATCTTTCTATTGTGAATTTCACGGGGCAAGAATTTTCTTGCACCGAAATACTCCACTCACAGTTAATATCTTATTATTATAGAAACGGTTTTTTTCACACCGTGTTGAGTTTATACAAAATGAGAAGGTTTAACCTGGTTAAAACAATTTATTCAGATAAAAATACCATATTCAAAAGAAACAGTTACACACTGCAGCACTTTAGTAAAGCTGGGGTAATTACGTGCCCTGAAACATGTTGTTTATGTTAAAAAAGATCACGTGAGTTAAAATAGCTTATCTACACTAAAATGGTTTACTAATGCTGAGCAATTTTTTCATGCTGGCTTATAGCAGTTGCCAAGCTGAGAATATCTTTTCATATAAAAAAGCTTTATATATACTGAAGCAATTTCTTCACACTAAAATGGATTACTCACACCATGCAGTTTGAGTCTAGTAAATAAAGTGTTGAAAAAACTATGTTAGTGTGAAACACTGCTTCTTGACACACAAATAAACGAGCCAGCAAATAGCAGTTTAAAAGTTAGTTATTTTTGACACTGTTCTTATATACATTTAAATGTAAGCAACGCACTATAGCTTTAATAAATAACAATTTTATTTAGCAGTGCATGTCTCTTACAAAGCATTTACATTCCTTAGGAAGCGCATTTGTACGAATCGTTTCAGAAAAAAAAACATGGAAGACGTTGAAACATTGAAGACTTGAAAACGTATCTCGTGGCTTCTAAAAGCAGGTATATTAATAAAGTAAGGATAGCGTCCCTACGATGTTAACACAGCAAACTTCTTTAAAAGGCTTCATTAATTATCATAACTTAGATAACTTATTTAAATATGGAAAAAAATGAAAGATGAAAAACGTAAAGGTGATAAACTGTTGCTTGAATAAAGGCATTAAAAACGATTCGCACAATTAGTGTAAAAAAACAAGACATGCAACTTAAAAGTTCTTGCTTTGGTTGGGAAAATAGGCATTTTTTTTAGAAAAAACGTTGTTTAATTCATGTCTCACACTATTGAATTTTATCGCACACTATTCTTGAATATTCTCCGTCTAATAGTTTTGTCACAGGTAAAAATAAAACACACATGTTTATAACGCGTAACAGTGCGTACTTTGTTGGCGCAAGATACTCTCGCACTCTCGCAAATTTTACATTAACATAAACGAATTCCTTGTATTATTTTCTTCGTGCCACGCAATTCCTACAGAGATGACATCTAATTCCATTATTGAATGGCAGACACACTATGATTCAGCGAACTATTCGGCTTGTGAGGCACTGATAGAGAAAGTTTCGAAAACAAGTTTGCCGAAGTGAGCTTAAGAGAAAATTAAGAGCGAGGGAAAGTACCTAATTTACCTCAGATAAAATTTAGTAATGCGTCATCATTCTGCTCGCGGAAGAAGGTATGGGGGGCGGGGGGGGGGGCAGTCTGCAAACACGAACTTCGTCAAACTGAACATTTGGTTAAAAAACCCGATATAAGTTTAAAGCCATTTTCCCCTTAACACCAGCACGCAACTTCTTTACGTTGACAAGCCTACATTCCAGTTGCCTTCAAACTTTCGCCTTCCCATCAATGCATGCAAAATTTGCAGAATGCCCATGTAAGAACAAACTGTACAGGTGAGATCGATTACATAAAGTAAATTAATTAAGCAGCATAGTTAAGAATTTCGTGTTCTATTATCACTATCAGCCTGACGAAGTACAAATAATACCTAGCTTGAGGGCATTAGTGCTACTGGTGACAATACCGTGAAGTCATAAATGCACTGTTGTCCAAAAAAGCACTATTAGTTGTATTATATGTTAATAAAAATTCCAGATAAAAAGCATTTTATTAACAAACAACTAATACTCCTTCACTTGAGCTTGAGCTTGTATTGAAAGCTTTCTATGAAATGTCATATTGATTGAACATGTGACGTTCTTTTGGCGAGTTGCAGAATTTTTCAGAAACGTGTACGTATTAACGTACGTATTACGAACGTGTATGTATTACAACACATTACACTATAGGAAAATGTCACGTGCAAACAGACAGTAAGGCAGGCAGATAGACAGACAGGTAGGAGACAGATAAACAAAGAGACAGACAGACAGACAGAAAAGCTGATAGACAGACATGCAGACAGACTAACTAGCTGGCTGGCTGACTGCTAACTAGCTGACTGATTGACTGGCTGGCCAGCCGGCCGGCTGACTGACTGACTGACTGACTGACTGACTAACTAACTGACTGACTGTTGAATTACAGATAAATGAAACATCTAGAAATGAAACACATTAAAAGAGCTTGCTATGACAAGCACCAAAAGCCCTATATGTCTTAAGTCCTGCTTGATAAAAAGAGTCTCACATTCAGCCAAACAATGCAGCAAACTCGTGCCTGTTCCAAGCAACCAGAAAATTTAATCACTTACCCCTAATATTAAGAACTGTGCCAAGTTAAAGAGCACGCTATGATTTATAATCATTTATGAGCAAAAAGTATGGTTTATGATCAAAAAATGCATTCAGGCATAAGACTTAGCTGCAAGCAGTTTGTACGCCTTCATAAAAAAAAACGTGACCTTGTAGCATAATAACCAGGCAACAGAGTAGGCCTATATCACAATATAGATAGCATTACTTGGTCTTTTCCTCTGCAAGACGAATGGGACAAGTGACAGAACAGGAAGACACGTGACATAAAATTGGCGAATAGGACCCTTGTCCTGTAAGCACTGTGCAGGAGGACACGTGACATAAAATTGGCGAATAGGACCCTTGTCCTGTAAGCACTGTGGTAATAAATATGAAAGTGCCTGGCTGAATGCTTCAGAAATAGTAACACATGTTAAAACGACAACACGAAGCGAGAGGATTTATTGAAACTATCGTAACTGAGAATGATCATGAAGAAATTGCTAATTGGAGTAACATTGATGATTGTCGTTTATATCGGCACAACTGAAGGTCAGTTACAAGTTCCACGTTAATAGCAACAATTTAGTAATTAATTTCGGTATACTTTTCATTTTTATTTATTCTTTTACTATACTTTTAAGTTTATTAACTTATTTATATTTTAGAGTTTGCCATTTTGCAACCAATAATTTTAACATTATTCATGCATAAATTACTTGCAGAAATGTTTTTCTCCTGTAAAATTATTTATTTTTCAAATATTTTTCTTCACTCTTTTCAAAACTAATATATCGCGTATTTTGTATATACATTGTAGTTTTCTAAAGATTTATTGTAGTTTTCTAAAGATTTGTTTCTATCATATACAAGTTTTAATTTATTTTTATTGCTTGTAAGTTTTAACAGGTGTTATCACCGATGTTATTGCTTTTTATCAATTTCTCTTAACTTTCTGCATACAAATTTCATGTGAGTATAAATTAAATGTAATTTTAAGCCAAATATTATACCTAACAGTTTCAGTATCATAAAATATTGGACTGAAT
>JAQGDQ010001006.1:0-71130 GCA_030141605.1 Tubiluchus corallicola
TGTAGCTTGCACAATGTAAGTTAGAACAGAAGCAATTTTCACAAACATGTAAGTAAACAAATGGGAGATTATACAAACTGTAAAATTTAATACACAAAGACAAACTAAGACAATTTTTCACTGTTACCTGAGATCCTGTACGGAAGCAGTCAATATCTCATTCAAAAACTCGATATCTTCCACAATGTCTATGTAAAATTTAATACACAAAGACAAACTAAGACAATTTTTCACTGTTACCTGAGATCCTGTACGGAAGCAGTCAATATCTCATTCAAAAACTCGATATCTTCCACGATGTCTATGTAAAATTTAATACACAAAGACAAACTAAGACAATTTTTCACTGTTACCTGAGGTCTTGTACGGAGACAGTCAATATCTCATTCAAAAACTCAATATCTTCCACGATGTCTATGTAAAATTTAATACACAAAGACAAACTAAGACAATTTTTCACTGTTACCTGAGGTCTTGTACGGAGACAGTCAATATCTCATTCAAAAACTCGATATCTTCCACAATGTCTATGTAAAATTTAATACACAAAGACAAACTAAGACAATTTTTCACTGTTACCTGAGATCCTGTACGGAAGCAGTCAATATCTCATTCAAAGCTCAATATCTTCCACGATGTCTATGTAAAATTTAATACACAAAGACAAACTAAGACAATTTTTCACTGTTACCTGAGGTCTTGTACGGAGACAGTCAATATCTCATTCAAAAACTCGATATCTTCCACGATGTCTATGTAAAATTTAATACACAAAGATAAACTAAGACAATTTTTCACTGTTACCTGAGGTCCTGTACAGAAGCAGTCAATATCTCATTCAAAAACTCGATATCTTCCACCATGTCTATGTAAAATTTAATACACAAAGATAAACTAAGACAATTTTTCACTGTTACCTGAGGTCCTGTACAGAAGCAGTCAATATCTCATTCAAAAACTCGATATCTTCCACGATGTCTATGTAAAATTTAATACACAAAGACAAACTAAGACAATTTTTCACTGTTACCTGAGGTCCTGTACGGAAGCAGTCAATATCTCATTCAAAAACTCAATATCTTCCACGATGTCTATGTAAAATTTAATACATAAAGACAAACTAAGACAATTTTTCGCTGTTACCTGAGGTCCTGTACGGAAGCAGTCAATATCTCATTCAAAAACTCTATATCTTCCACGATGTCTATGTCGTCATACGTCCGATTCTGCAGAAACTCGAGCTGCTTTAACACTTTGCATGAAACCATGGCAACGGCATTGTCTTGAATGATTTCTTTATCTTCTGGTTTCTCTAACACGTTCTGGAAAGCAAAATGAGAAAGGTAAAGCAAATCCGAGACATCGTTATAACGAAATAGTAATCGTTATAATCATATAACGAATTAACGATAGCATTAGTTGCCAGCTAATTTGGGAATATACTGATACTAAAAGTATCCCGTACTGTCACATGTATAGGTAGCGCTACTAGATTCTGAGCTACAAGAAGGAAATCTTAACTTCTGCACTGTCATGCTGAGTTGGTAGAGTGTAGGAATACTAATTCCAGGTCTTGGGTTCAAAGTCCAAAGAGTTCACAATTTTTCAGTGTCTTTTCTCCAATGGGTAATAATTGGTAAAACGAACTGCAATGGTTCATAAAATTCTGCCACTCACAGTCATAATTAATTGATGAAACCTGAAACATATCACTATAATAATCTATAGGAGGATAAGTACGCTATTGCTCATAAGTTTCTGAAATGGCTTGCAGCAAATGTAAACTAGAAAATGCAACAGCATATTTTAAATTAAAAAGTATTGAAATGCAAGAGAATAAACAGAAGTCAAACAGTTTGCCGAATTATTTTACCGCTTAACAATATCAATATATATATATCAACAGCTTAATAAAGTTTTTTTTAATTAAGCCTGTAAACAAACTCAGTATGAATCCTGATACGCATTGTGTTGTAACTTAGGTATTGTTACAGCCATATTAAACTATTATATTATTACATATTAAACTACTACATATTACATAGTAAAAACTTTGCAATAGTTGATACAAGATCATACAACATGCCCGAAATGTAGCGAGGATGACTCTAGTATTAATTACATCGTAAAAACTTTACAATAGTTGATACAAGATCATACAACATACCCGGAATGTAGCGAGGACGACTTCAGTATTAAATACGTAGTAAAAACTTTACAAGTTGATACAAGATCATACAACATACCCGGAATGTAGCAAGGTCGACTCTAGTATTAAATACATTATAAAAACTTTACAATAGTTGATACAAGATCATACAACATACCCGGAATGTAGCGAGGACGACTCTAGTATTAAATACGTAGTAAAAACTTTACAATAGCTGATATAAGATTATACAACATACCTGGAATGTAGCAAGGACGACTCTAGTATTAAATACATAGTAAAAACTTTACAATAACTTATATAAGATCATACAACATACCCGGAATGTAGCGAGGACGACTCTCGTATTAAATACATTGTAAAAACTTTACAATAGTTGATACAAGATCATACAACATGCCCGGAATGTAGCGAGGACGATTCAAGTATTAAATACATTGTAAAAACTTTACAATAATTGATACAAGATCATACAACATACCCGGAATGTAGCAAGGACGATTCAAGTATTAAATACATTGTAAAAACTTTACAATAGTTGATACAAGATCATACAACATACCCGGAATGTAGCAAGGACGATTCAAGTATTAAATACATTGTAAAAACTTTACAATAATTGATACAAGATCATACAACATACCCGGAATGTAGCGAGGACGACTCTAGTATTAAATACATAGTAAAAACTTTACAATAGTTGATACAAGATCATACAACATACCCGGAATGTAGCGAGGACGACTCTAGTATTAAATACATAGTAAAAACTTTACAATAGTTGATACAAGATCATACAACATACCCGGAATGTAGCGAGGACGATTCAAGTATTAAATACATTGCAAAAACTTTACAATAGTTGATACAAGATCATACAACATACCCGGAATGTAGCGAGGACGACTCTAGTATTAAATACGTAGTAAAAACTTTACAATAGTTGATACAAGATCATACAACATACCCGGAATGTAGCGAGGACGACTCTAGTATTAAATACATAGTAAAAACTTTACAATAGTTGATACAAGATCATACAACATACCCGGAATGTAGCGAGGACGACTCTAGTATTAAATACATTGTAAAAACTTTACAATAGTTGATACAAGATCATACAACATACCCGGAATGTAGCGAGGACGATTCAAGTATTAAATACATTGCAAAAACTTTACAATAGTTGATACAAGATCATACAACATACCCGGAATGTAGCGAGGACGATTCAAGTATTAAATACATTGTAAAAACTTTACAATAGTTGATACAAGATCATACAACATACCCGGAATGTAGCGAGGACGACTCTAGTAACCTTTTCTTTTACCGATTCACTCAGTATATCAGCTAGAATAGGAATAACATTGTAGTTGTTCATCTTTTCCGCTAGGGTGGGGTTGAACGTCAACACCCACAGACAGAAAATCAGCTGATACTGTATCTGATAGTTGACTTTGCCAGCAAGAACAGATATTAGTCTAAAAACAAGAGTAAAAACAAATAGTACATGCATTTTCAGAAGAGAAGCGACTTACAGATGTTTTACTTAAGTGGCGGCTCGTCTGTAGGCACTGCGGAACTGCAGCACCCCCTATTTTCACTCAATATTGTTGACAACATTCAACATACTTGTAAATTCTTGAACCAGAGCACGTGATGGAACTGTGCGCTTCACAGTTCCAGCGACAGAGTGTTTGCGGTTGTGTGCATGCTGCGATTTGACAGCTCATGTGTTAGTATAGCGGTAAATTTGCAATTTCAATTTTTACCTTCAGATTTGCCTAGTTTTAGTAGAACACACTGAATCTCTTACAGTAGCACTGTGTACTTCAATTTTCTCTTTCGCAAACACGTGCAAAACACTCATGGAGCATTTTCGTGATTGAAAATTATGTTAGTTTGTGATGTCATCAATAGTTGGGCTCACCTGCCGTTAATAAAGTTTTTAATCTATTATTTAATTATCAGAAACGCAGTATTAATTGTGTTAAAATTGGACTTGAAGTTGGACAACAACAACATTAAAGTTTTTGTTGGACTTGAAAATGGGGTAGTATATGAAAAATCATCCTGTTTTTTAAACAGATATTTTTATTTAAGATGCACATAAAATTATTATTGATTAGCAGATTATTGTGGCCTTAAATTTTATTTATTTTTTTACCATTTATAAAAACACAGTAATTCAGTTTTATTTTAGTAAATTTACTTACTAACTTGCTACATTAAAATAGCTTAGCTTAACCAACAAATTTGCACACAAAGCAATTTGAAGAGAAAAAAACTGCCCAAAACGCAAGTTTTTGAACAATAACGTGAAAAATACGTTGAATGCATTTTACAGTCTCACGACAGATCGTTTGTTATAGGAACAGATGAATTTATTGTTTATTAAATTATTTGTTGTTTACTTCCTAAAATAAATCATAGGAAGGTGTTTACAATTCCCCAAACAGTTTAAGTAAACCCACCCTAACACTATCCTTATCCTAATCCTAGCACTAACACGTCTAGCCTAACCCTAAACCAATTCTAACTCTAATCCTAATCCTAACCCTATCGCTATCCTAATCCTAGCACTAACCTATTGAATTCAGCGAACTTCCCAATTTTGTTAAAAGTCGTAATTAAATGCTGAAATGTTGGCAGGAAAAATTTTTATTGACCTAGACAGCTTATTGTGTAAATTTTAGAAAATGTTACTGCCTAAAATTTTTACTGTCTCAATTTTTACTGTCTTCATGTAGTTATAATTTTTCTTGTACCAATACCTCTAGTGGCATCCAAAAGATTTTAAGTAGTACATATTTTTACCATGTTATCGCTCATATACATTATGTTTGATATCGGTTTACGAGCTTTAAGCTCATGTTTTACGAATATGTACTGTTTATATCATACCGATGAAAATAAACATTATCTTATCCTATCCTGTCCTGTCCTGTCCTGTCCTGTCCTGTCCTGTCCTATCCTATCCTATCCTATCTTATCTTATCTTATCTTATCTAACCGAACTCTAGCCTAACCCTAAACCAATCCTAGCTCTAATCCTAATCCATTTTAGGAATAAATTTCTCGTGTGTGAAATAGCAAACTTTAACCAAACAAACGATCTATTTTCACACTATAAAGGACATTCAACGTTTCACTCACGCGAAAGATGACAAGGTTCAAGACAGCAAAGTTTCTCGTATTTTAAGTTTTTATACTTACGTTGATATTCCGTCCACGTTAACAAAAGCAAACCTGTATTCGTCAATGCGCAACATCATTTGCAAGCAACGAGCAACAGTTTGTAAATACTCGTTATTCTGCAACAAAATATCAAGTGCCAATAAAATGTGGCCTGACATACAGAAAAATCAAAATACACTCATATCTTGGTTAACCGGACCACGCTTAACGGAAATCGGAAAAATCAGACAAAATCTGGTCTGTTAAAAAGACCCGCATACTATGGACACTGTCCGTCCCTTCACAAGCTGACCGCTAGTTGATAGGCCATCATTTTGTTTAAATCTAAGCAGCATGTAAACACACGTGTGTAGCTTGTATGTCAGCATGTGTAAGTGGTTTAATCAGCATGTGTAAGTGGTTTAATCAGCATGTGTAAGTAGTTTAAACAGCATGTGTAAGTGGTTTAAACAGCATGTGTAAGTGGTTTAATCAGCATGTGTAAGTGGTTTAATCAGCATGTGTAAGTAGTTTAAACAGCATGTGTAAGTGGTTTAAGCAGCATGTGTAAGTGGTTTAATCAGCATGTGTAAGTGGTTTAATCAGCATGTGTAAGTGGTTTAATCAGCATGTGTAAGTGGTTTAATCAGCATGTGTAAGTGGTTTAATCAGCATGTGTAAGTGGTTTAATCAGCATGTGTAAGTAGTTTAAACAGCATGTGTAAGTGGTTTAAACAGCATGTGTAAGTGGTTTATCAGCATGTGTAAGTGGTTTAAGCAGCATGTGTAAGTGGTTTAAACAGCATGTGTAAGTGGTTTAATCAGCATGTGTAAGTGGTTTATCAGCATGTGTAAGTGGTTTAATCAGCATGTGTAAGTGGTTTAAACAGCATGTGTAAGTGGTTTAAGCAGCATTGTAAGTGGTTTAACACATGTAAGTGGTTTAATCAGCATGTGTAAGTGGTTTAAACAGCATGTGTAAGTGGTTTAAACAGCATGTGTAAGTGGTTTATCAGCATGTGTAAGTGGTTTAAACAGCATGTGTAAGTGGTTTAAACAGCATGTGTAAGTGGTTTAATCAGCATGTGTAAGTGGTTTAATCAGCATGTGTAAGTGGTTTAATCAGCATGTGTAAGTGGTTTAATCAGCATGTGTTAGTGGTTTAAGCAGCATGTGTAAGTGGTTTAAACAGCATGTGTAAGTGGTTTAAGCAGCATGTGTAAGTGGTTTAATCAGCATGTGTAAGTGGTTTAAACAGCATGTGTAAGTGGTTTAAACAGCATGTGTAAGTGGTTTATCAGCATGTGTAAGTGGTTTAATCAGCATGTGTAAGTGGTTTATCAGCATGTGTAAGTGGTTTAATCAGCATGTGTAAGTGGTTTAATCAGCATGTGTAAGTGGTTTATCAGCATGTGTAAGTGGTTTAAACAGCATGTGTAAGTGGTTTAAACAGCATGTGTAAGTGGTTTAAGCAGCATGTGTAAGTGGTTTAAACAGCATGTGTAAGTGGTTTATCAGCATGTGTAAGTGGTTTAATCAGCATGTGTAAGTGGTTTATCAGCATGTGTAAGTGGTTTAATCAGCATGTGTAAGTGGTTTAATCAGCATGTGTAAGTGGTTTATCAGCATGTGAGTGGCTTCTTTAATAGACATGTGAAGCTCCAACTCATCCTTATGGCCAATCAACCGAAACCGATTATGGTCGTAACTCAACGACTAACTGTATTATGTTAGTGAGGTAGCTTGAAAGAGCTGAAATTGAAGAGGGAATGTTTTTTTTGCTTACAGAATTTTGGTGAAACTCATGGAGACGACAAGAGATCCTCTGATCTTGTCCGTGGCAGCTCACGACGTTGGGGAGTACGTTCGTCACTATCCCAGAGGAAAACAGTCAGTATCTTATCAGAATTTGTGATCTCACAATTTTTGTGTTTTTGATAAATATGGATTAATTACCACATGAGCAACTTCACTGAAAATCTATTTTCATCTTATGCATGCTTGTTTACTTGGCTTTCAATATTTTATGCCGGGGGAGGCGGGGGAGGGGGGGTGATAAATACAACTACGGTAAAGTGGGTATAACTCGAACACTCGGGACTGGAAAACTTGTTTGAGTTATGCAGCTGTACAATGTTTGTAAGAAAACAAGATTGAGTGGCTCATCAACGTTGAACAATACACTAGTAACACTACTGGCTGTGAAAATGACAAACTGGGAGCTTTTAATAAACTATTAAACAACAATTTTTATGAACAATCAAAAATAAAATGACTGGTCCACCTCTATACTAGTCTGAGTAGCACGATTAATAGAATTCGGGAAGAATTTGAGTTATACATAGTTTACTATACTTACCTTATCTAGTTTTAAGTTGAAAAGTTATTTATTTTTGTTACTATTAGACAAAAAATAATGTCAACAGAACACTTGTTGTATGTTATTAATTGCTTTATCTCTTTATAAAAATCTGAGTCGAAATACGTAAAGAAATCTTCAAAATGATATGTCATATGTGTTCGGGAGCGAATACGCCTAGTGCATAGATTACCGCGCACATTTGCTTTCCATGTTAATGGTATAAGAAATTATGCTGTTTTTTTCCAGTGTCATTGAACAGCTGGGTGGTAAGCAGTTGGTAATGCAACATTTGAGTCACGAAGATCCTAATGTTCGCTATGAAGCCTTATTAGCCGTACAGAAGCTTATGGTGCACAATTGGTATGTTTGTTACTATTGGTGAACAAATATACTTTGAGGGACTAGGTCTCCAGAGTGACCGAGGGGTCGATGGGACTAGGTCTCCAGAGTGATCGAGGGGTCGATGGGACTAGGTCTCCAGAGTGACCGAGGGGTCGATGGGACTATCAAAGGGGTCAAAGGTGTTGATTCCACTCTTTTGTCAGCTTTTAACATCAATGTTTACAGTCTTGCATCAAATGAACTTGTACGTTTGTTCCTGCGTGGGAACCATACCCTAGATAATTCTGTGAACACTCAAATTTTTGTTTTAGTGCAGTCTTTTATTTCAAACACCAAGCGCTTTAAATAGTATTAAGTTTGTTACTCTTGTTACATATTAATGCTTATATTCATTGCAACATTTTTTGTACATTGTGGTCACCATTGTTCTGCATCTGTGTAGCGTTTTGCTTCCACTAGGGGAGAACATACATCAGCTGTAAAACTGTCTGTTTCAAATCTAGATGTTACACCTTCAATAAATTATGTTTAAACCGAAAGGTGTTAATAAATGCCTCTGGGTCAAAGACGGGTCAATCAACATTGGGGTCTGTATTTCATGAGACACATTCATTTATCATGATGTGTTTCCACCTATTTCAATAAGATGTGGAATTCCAACATTATATTCAATATTTTGTACGTTGAACATGATTCCACATAAACAGTAAACGTTTTTTCATTTTTATTTTCCTATATTTCATGAGAGACATTCACGGGGGGAGTGGGGGGTACAGAACAACAGTTTTGCAGGGCTTCGTATGTAGTTTTCCGCACTAATGTACAGTCATACTTTTGTTTTCGACCATAATTTTTTATTTTTCGACCTATATTTTCGATCACTTTTCCTAGAAAGTGTTTGAAAACCGATTTGGTTGAGTACCGAATCATTTATTCCCATAAGAAATAATGTAAAAGCAAATAATCCGTTCTCAAGCACCAAATGAACTGTAAAGTATTACTAAAACGAAATATAATAATGCAAAAATGTTTATTCAAACAGTAGATATGATATAATTGATAAGAAAAACATAATAGAATTACTTTGAAAGAACGACATAATTATTCCTGCACGGACAAAGATAAGCGTAGAAAGCACTTAGCGATGTTAGGCGATTCAGATCTTGTGCGTGACTACGCTCGGCTCGCCGCACGTGTTCATCACGTGTTTGGCAGTTGGTCGAGAGTGGAGACAATTTCGACTGGAATTTTCTGGTCGAAAACCAATTTGTACGAGTACGGAGACGTTCGACAACGGAGGTATGACTGTATATGCAAACTGCAAATCCAGCTAATTATTTTAAATATTTATTTTTTGTGCAAGCCTGGTTTCGACGAGAAATCAAGGATTCCATGAAGGGGTCAATGGTATAAAAAAGTCCCCCTCGAGTAGTGCATGCGTGAATGGTCTTGGGAATGCTTGTATAGTTTCCACTGTCACATTCTCTAGTTTTTTTAAGAAGGAAAAGAAATTCTACTCTTCAGAACTTTGGCATCTGAAACAAAATGTTGATCGGAAGTAACGGCAGGTTTTTAATTTGTTTTATTTTGTTTATTTTAGGGAATACCTGGGTAAACAATTGGAGACAACAACGGCTGCAGCAGCTGACAGCAAATCATTAACTGGAAAAGCTTAGGACGGTCGTAGTGTATAAAAGCTTAACAAATCATTCCTGTTATAGTAATATAATAAATGTATCATGTAAGCTTGTTGATAGTTATAAAGGAACAATGATTAATGTTTTGCCGTTGTCGTTGCCGTTGTTGTATGTGTATTGCTTAAAACCAATTTGTTATATTACTTATGAGATGGAATCTAATATTCACTTAGTTTGTTATTGTATTATGGACTTGAGTTTATTGTTAAAGAATATGTGTAAATTATGTGTTTGTGGGAAGTAAAATATATAATACTATTTAGTATTTGTTTTGTACTTGCATTCAGATTTTTGTTTAAAGGACAAGATAACGGGTACCCGAAGAAGGTTTCAGAAAAATCGCCTTAAAAATTGTGTTACAGCAATTTTATTTTTTTGTTTCTTTTCATTTTAAATTTCCCTCATTACTGTTCCGACCGCGCCATTACGTGACATCACTTATGCACCGCGCCATTACATGATGTCACTTATGCACCGCGCCATTACGTGACGTCACTTATGCACAACACAAATCAGTGAAAGAAAAGGAAATGTTAAATTGATGTCCCAAAAACTTTCTATGCAAATCTATATTATTTAGCATTTCACTTACCTGCTGGAAAGACTTATCTTTAACTAGAAATAATAATTTAAAATTTTTGTGCCAATTGGTAAAATGTCGCTAACTCATTCTCCAGGGTGCACCACTCACTAACCAAAAGCGTATTTTTAATCTTATTAACAAGATACAGTGACGTGTGTACTACGAATACTCTGATTATTTTTATCAGACTTTATTCAATGTTATCTAAACTTGTTTCAAATGACCTACCATTAAAATGGCTGTGCCTAATGGTCATCGCAGGAGTTTAAATTTACAAGTTTTATACCGACTCAAGCCCTGCATGTAAAAATACAATATGTAAATGGTATAAAATTTCAAGACGAATTTTTTAAGCTTGATGTAAGTGGAGGCTTTTCTTGTTTTTAAGTAATTTTGATAAATTCTAACAATTAATGAATTCGTGCAATAAATCTTGTTGATGTGCTTTCATGAAAATAATTGTTTGAAAACATTGAGCCAAGTTTTTCTCATACAAGTTGCAGTTGATAAAGTACACTTTCTTGTAAGCTTTTACATCTACTAGTAATCTGAGTGAATTTTCAAAATGCGTAACAATTTCTTAGACTAACTACATTTTTCACAAGCAAAATGCCCGTTGAACATTTGTTTAATAATACGTGTTATCGCTTGTAAAACTGCTTTAGGTTAAAACTAATGTCTTCCCGAGTTTTTTTAATGACTGAATGTCTAATGACCGAATCAATGTTTAATAATACGTGTTATCGCTTGTAAAACAGCTTTAGTTTATCACTAAATTCTTCCCAAGTTTTTTAATGACTGAATGTCACGGTTCCAAAAAGTGAAACCTGCGGACATTTTGTACATACTTACACAATTAGGAGTTATCATGTGTTGCCACCTTTTATAATAATTCCCAGATTAATGCTTTTTTTCCTGTATAATTTAATATAAGTACTTACAATTGTATTTTATGTAGTTCTAATACTCTTCCGCCTTCTCGTCAAATAGTTCCACGTCAAAAATAGAAAATTGTTGTTTCCTACTTTCTTCGCGAATATGCAACCGATTCGCGACAACAGTCTTGTTACACGCTACAATAATATTAGCAACCAGACAAATGCGTGCATAATAATGTAGTATTAATTAAACTAATTAGGAACTTAAACAAAGAAGATAGGACAGCAAGACAGTCTATCATCATCATCCAATGAATCACACGTCCAGGGACATGATTCTGCTCACCTCCCTATGCCAAGACAGTCTGGCATGCAGAACACCGCTAAGCAATCACCAAGATCTTTGATCTACACAAACAATATCTATGGTATTGTTACAAATCTCAGTTCCATAGGTGAGACGATAATTCAATTTTCACACGCTCTGCTTTCTTGTATCTTGTCTAATAATTTGAGTATCTTGAATTTATTTTTACAAACTTGTTGCAAGTTTTTGTTATGAAACATTTTGAATAATTTGTTTTTTTAGTGGGAAGCACTTTTTCTGATTTCCGTAGGGGAAGTGTGTGGAAGGGCAGTTGAGGAGGTTGTTTTACATAGGGAAGGTTAGCGGGGTTCACACTGTTTTTAGTCACCGCAACAGGTGACACTGAACCAAGTTATGCTATTGACCGGACGGTTTTGTCTAGTGGTAACATGTCCGCTTTCTGTCTGGGAGGTCGTGAGTTCGATACTGCAGTCGTGTAACATCAAAGACTTTAAAGATGGTACCTGCTGTTGCCCATGGTGTTTAGGACAAAAGTGGGGTAATAATAGTCTCTATTATGTAGTTCTAAAATTGGTTATTCACAGTCGGTAAAAAACGTGTTTGAGGTAATGTTAAAATAAGAGAATAACAATTTTCTTAGTTCTTATCCGTTTATAGAATCAAGAATCGAGTAGTTTTATGAGTCTATTATTGGTTCACCAGGCGCTAAGACAGAAAAGTATAGGTCGTTATTACGTTTACCCAATTTTAAAAACAGTTTGTAATTGAATAACAAAAAATAAATCGAATAACGAATGTGACGAAATTAGTCAATTTCTTTCGTCTTGATGAAGTATGTAGACTCTTCGTGCAGGCGTATAACTGTTGTGGAGATCCACTAGAATTAAATAGAATATTGTAGAATATTCTATAGTACAGTAGAACAATATTCTTACCTTGTAGAAGTTTCCAGAACTTTGTATTCTAGATTATTCCCTGCCACTGATATATAAGGCGGAGCTGGCCGCTGGAGTTGATTCTCTTGTATTCTCAGATTCTGAGATACGCTTTCACATTTCCAGATTATCACATTTACTGTAAACATTTCGCGTTCCTTCATACTTTCTTGTATAATTCTCATAGAATAAATTAGTTTAAATTGACGACGCGTTTTCTGTTTTTTTCTACGAGCCGAGAGAAACAAAACACAACAATAACACCAAGTTTTGTTGATAAGCGTTTTGCAGTGTTTACAATATCTAAAATATCGTTTTGCTGTATGAAAGAGCTTTTGTGTGAGCTGTATAACTATTGTGAGTTTTGGTTTTAAATACGCCCGTCTTGTGTGCGTGTTTAAGCCATTTGAGCTGGATGTTGCACGGTGCTGACATCTGGCAACGAATGTGCTTGTATTATTGGTAAAATGTCAAAGGACTAAACAGACAAAGTAATAAATGTGTAAAACCCTCATTCTGCCCCACTATTCATACGGATGCACACTATTTCATGAAGTTTCAAGAGACAGCTAGGAAGACCCAGGTAAAGTGGATCACTTAAGGGTTTTCGCTCATAGAGTTCAAGACGTTTGATCTGCAACATTCAATTACATGCCCTATTCTTCCGTAGGAAACTCTGCTATATTCATATGGTAAAAACTTATAATTACTATTACTCGTTTAACAGATATTTCCGAAATACGAATGCAAAATTTCTAGGGCAAAGTTGATCTTTTACGGACATAATTGATCATAGGTATGGGCAAAGTGGATCAGTTTAGTTTCATCCCTCTATGAGAATTGTTGTGGTCCACTTGAACTGAACGAATATCTCTCAAGCACATTTTCTTGAAATGTTTATACTAACCTTTCTTCTTGAATAGATAGATTTCCCATAGATCGGCAAGAAAAAGCTCAGTAGAGAAGCACAGAAGTGCTATTAAACTTGATATTGAACCAAATTGAGTCGACTCAGCAGGTTGTGGCTCTAATTATCAACTGATTCATGTTTGAAAGGTTATTTTACTACAAAACTTGCAAGTAAAGGTTCATTTAGCATCTTTTTCCTTTAGTTTCAACAACTGAATAAAATCCAACTTCGAATCACTGCGGTCTGCGACAACTGCGACGCCTTACGGAAAAAAGAGCAAACACATTTGATCCGCTTTGCTCAGTGATCCACTTTACCCGGGTCTCCCCTATAACAAACTAAATGATCTTCAAAATTATGCATTAAGATTAGTCTCTGGCTATTCAAATAAATCGTCTCTCATCACAAATCAAACCTCTGCAACAGAATTAAGAACAATTTTTAAAATCCCAATTTTACAAGCACATAAAGACATCTACACAATCATATTTCTGTACAAATATATCAACAATATTAACACGCCCTTCATCAAAAATAAGCTTCCACTCCTCTTACAGCCAACATTAAATCCAAGAACACACAGTAGTAAACAAACACGCTCTAATAACAAACACGGCAACATTCTATATCACTAAACAAGGAGTTCAACTCTGGAATACCCTGCCATCAAATTTAAAACAAATCAAATCTTTCTGATCGATTTCTGCACTCTATAAATAAATTATCATTATCTCAGTAGATAAATTTACATTCCTGTCAACCTATACGGTTTGGCCGTATTGCTGTACGGGAAAAATGCATTTTTGGCCCAATACGGCTTACAAGAAAATCCATACGGCGAAAAGAAAAATGTTGCTCAGCGAAAATAATCGCATCGAATATTCCCTTTTCGATCGGTACTTTCATGCAGACGATCTTACTTCCGTTCAAACGTTGTCATTGCGCACACTCAGCTAATAATTTTTAACATCCGGCTAACCACTTCCGCTATTTCATTCGTGAAAAAAACATGGCAAGCGAACGTGTTCCTCCGGCAAAAAAGCAAAAAAACTGGAACTGGACGTCATTTAAAAGAATGGGAGAGCCCACAGTTTTGTGGTGGAGCATACGCTGGATGGGTGAAAGCCTCGTCAGAAGGCTCCGACTACTCGTTTTGTGTTCCATGTAGGAAAAATGTGAAAGTGCGAGCGTCCGGGTTTTACGACCTGAAGAGCCATTTCTCAACACGTGGACACAAGGAAAGTGTGGCGAAAACTAAAACTTTTCGGTCGATGGATGATCATTTCAAACCAGCGAAGGAACCTGTTGTTAGCTCTAATGCCACAGCTGCAGAAATTTTATTTTGTCAGTTTGTGGCCGAACACAACTTGCCACCTTCCATTGCGGACCATTTCAGTGACTTGATACATGCGATGTTTCCTGACAGCAAAGTTGCTGCCGAATTCGCGTGCAAACGAACGAAAACAACGATGATAATCAAGGAAAGCCTTGCACCGGCCTACACAGACCCTGTGTTAGAATGTTGTAAGAATGGGCCCTTCTCTCTCATGATTGACGAAAGCAACGACAGGAATACAACAAAGCGGCTTGTCATCCTTGCCAGACAGTTTGATGGGAAAAGTTCAAACACCAGGCTGCTTGATATGCCTGCACTGTCCTCGGGAAAAGCTGCTGACATCTTCAATGCTGTAAACAATTTGATGAGGTATGCACTCTCTCCCGGGAATTTTTGTGTGTGTTATTTTCCTGTCCTTATGCACATGCACTTGCTTTTCTCTCTCTTGTGGATTTGTGTGTGTGTTATGTATTTTCCTGTCGGTGTACGTCTGCAGGTGTTCTCTCTCTGTCTCTCTCTCTCTCTCTCTCTCTCTCTCTCTCTCTCTCTCTCTCTCTCTCTCTCTCTCTCTCTCTCTCTCTCTCTCTCTCTCTCTCTCTCTCTCTCTCTCTCTCTCTCTCTCTCTCTCTCTCTCTCTCTCTCTCTCTCTCTCTCTCCTCTCTCCCTCCTCTCTCTCTCTCTCTCTCTCTCTCTCTCTCTCTCTCTCTCTCTCTCTCTCTCTCTCTCTCTCTCTCTCTCTCTCTCTCTCTCTCTCTCTCTCTCTCTCTCTCCCCCCTCTCTCTCTCTCTCTCTCTCTCTCTCTCTCTCTCTCTCTCTCTCTCTCTCTCTCTCTCTCTCTCTCTTTCTCTCTCATCTGTCTCTCTCTCTCATCTCTCTCTTCCCTCTCTCTCTCGTTCTCTTTCCCCCTCTCTCGCTCTCTCTGTCACTCGCTCCCCCTCCCTCTCTCCCTCCCTCCTCCCTCCCTCCCTCCCTCCCTCCCGCCTCCTGCCTGCCTGCCTGCCTGCCTGCCTGCCTGCCTGCCTGCCTGCCTGCCTGCCTGCCTGCCTGCCTGCCTGCCTGCCTGCCTGCCTGCCTGCCTGCCTGCCTGCCTGCCTGCCTGTCTATCTGTCTCTCTCTCTCTCTCTCTCTCTCTCTCTCTCTCTCTCTCTCTCTCTCTCTCTCTCTCTCTCTCTCTCTCTCTCAAGCAATAACTGCAAGCGATAACTGCAACACCATGATCGGGCGAAATGACTCCGTCCTGTCAAGAATAAAGGAGAAAAATCCAGATGTTTTCAGGTTTTCAGGTTAGCCTTCTTACAAGCACTTGTTTATTCAGTTGTTTATCTTTGCAGGACTTTGCAGGATAAAAAACAATTTTTATTTTAAGGGGAAAATGGTGGGCCATTCTATGTAAAACACAAAAAATCTATAAACTGTAGGGGCCTTAGTGGGACATTGTCCCGGGCTCCCCAACAATCTGAAAGTCTGACTTTGTTATTATTATTTATTGTGCTTACAAAATTAGTCAATGTAAGATAAGTAATATAACATTTCTTGGGGGGGGGGGTCAATTTAGTTTTCATAGTGAGAGCTAAGGTCAAATGAAATTGAAACTCGTAAATGCAATTGACACATAATGTTAGTCAGAAGAACATGCCCATGGCAATGAACATGGGCGATCAATTTTAAAACTTAAGGTGTCATTGACCAAAGGCACCTCACCGAACTGAAGCTATGGTCATTTATACTTTAGCCATCAGTGTAACTGTGTTTTTATTATTTATTTTCAGCATTGGATGCATCTATCACCTGGCCAATCTGTGCGTGAAAAATGATGTGAAAGCCTTGCCCATAAAACTGGACGACCTCCTGGTGGACATTTTCTACTTCTGGTTACACAATGTGGCTCCCTCAAGGATAATTGCTCTGCACACAATGCATAAATGATCACAGTTACATCAGTTTGACGACGGTGCAGTTAATGGCAGTGTTAAGTGTTGCCGCCCCAAATAGTAACATTGATCAATTTTCAAAATATTTGACGATTTGTACTAAAATGCATTAAATAATGTATAGGGTATGCCCCTAAAAATAGGTTAGGTCGGGTTACCCAACCACAAAGTGTCAACAATGTTCTGTTGCAGGTGGAGGAGATGAAGATCCTCAAGCACTGTCCCACTCGATGGCTGTCCTTGGAGAAAGTGGGCAACAGAATCCTGGATCAGTTGCCAGCTCTGAAAAGCTACTTTGCCAGCCACAATGATGTTGAGAAGCCAGGGAAAGTCAAGTCTATCAATGAGAGGTTACAGGACCCAATGACTCAGTTGGTGCTCCTCTTCATGAAGTTTGTCTTGCCAGTGATCAACACTTTCAACGTCATCTTCCAGGCAGAAGACAGCAGGATTGGTAGCCTCCTTCCGGAGATGGATCGTCTTTTGCGGAAACTGTTGGTGAAGTTTGTACAGATGACGCATGTGAAGGCCATTGGTGATCTGCGACAACTGGATTTCCAGAACAGGGACCTGCAGCATGATGACGAGATGCTTGCAGTTGGTATGAATACTAGGACTGCTCTGGCAGAGGATGAAATTGCACCAAGCACAACACACAAATTCTTTGCATCAATGAGGGGATTCTACGAGGCTGTTGTCAAGAAGATGATATCTAAATTTCCCTTTGATGACAAGATCCTTCCCCATCTTGCTGTTCTTGATCCAGTGAAAAGGGAAACTCTGACGTATACCCACATTGTTGAACTGGCAATTACATTTTGTCCTGACTTGGTGGACATCGAAGACGTGAAAGAAGAATGGGAGGATCTTCAACTGCTGCCAGATAGTGCTGTGTCACTGAATAACAAGGATGGCAAGCGGATCAACACTGACGTTGTTTGGGGCCAGATTTTGAGTTTGAAAACTGCTTTGGATGTTCCCCGCTTCCCTGCACTTCTCAAAGTCTACACAGCCCTTCTCTGCCTTCCACACAGCAACGCCGACAGTGAAAGGGCATTCAGCATGGTGCGGAAGATCCACACAGAATTCAGGAAGAGCATGCTTCCTGATACCCTCACTTCCTTTCTGCAAGTGAAGATGAACTGTGATGTGCCCTGTTTCCAAGTACATCCTTCCAGTGCATTGGTGGCATCAGCCAAGTCTGCCACCGCAAAGTACAACAAACAACATTGTTGATTGTTCATTGCAGCCAGCCATTGTCATACTAAAAACATTTCAGTTTTGCAGTAAAGTAATTCAGTGACTGTATAACAGGATATAAGGAAGAATGTGAGATTAACTTGAACCCTCTCTCGTTTTTATGTGTTTTGCCTTTTTTTTAATTTATATGTATATATAAAGTTAAGTGTTTGTTACAAAATTCCATCTGATATGCATACATAAATAATATCACACCATAACTAAATAGTTTTTTTCATGAAAACAAGACAATAAAATCATGTTCCAATGATTTTTTGTTGTTGTGTGGACTGATATGCGATCTCGTGACTGGTCTGTTTCTGTTGGCTCCCAGCAAATTAACATATTTTCAGATTCGGTAAGGTCCCGTGCTGTCTTATAAGGTTTAGCAAGACCCTATATAAGGACAACGCTAATAACAGGTTGACAGGTATGAATTTACTTTTTTTAAATACAAAATCTATGGGCAACACAACTGTCAATTTTCAAAGACGCTTCACAAAGATACCTAAAATAATCATGACGCAGGTTTACAAGATTAAACAGTAATCCTACTAAAATTCATAAAATTACAATAAGTAAATGCATAAAAAACACAGAGATTCACAAAATACAAGCATATAACGAGAAAACAATATTTAATTACTTTAAAGATTGTATGCTATTTTAAATTAAAATATTTTAATTTGTACTTTAAAAGTGTTAGTGTACGAGAATATCCTGATCCTGCGAGAGCACATGACGTACAGCCATAGTGGAACAGCGCACTCTATGAACCGTAAACAAAAACTATAAAACTTTCAAAACAATGACGCATCGTTTAGTTTAGAACGTTGTAAAAGATTCTTCGCAAAGCTCTGCTAGCTAACAACAAGTTATAGGTTAATGGACGTTACATTCGACGTTGTTTAACTTCATAAATTCACTATGTCTGGTACTGAGCCTTCGACTACAGACCGTGTTAAGGAAGTTACAAGATCTCGACCAGGATCGTTACCAAATGATGCTGGCCATAGTGCACTACCAACATGGATAAAAATGCCTGTCTATGCAAAACTACCTGTATCCAGAAATGGGAAATTTTGTGCTACACCACTAGGAGAACCGGTAGGGAAAAACAAAGAAAAATGCTTCATTTCTGGATGACAATAATGATGAAAATGATGATTAATTATTAACATTAGCTTCCTTAATTAACCCAACATTTCTCAATTGCTACTCAAGTTACTAGAATTGTTACTAAAACAGGGCGTTTTGATCGAGTAACTCCAATTATAATGAATTTACACTGGCTTCTTGTCATGATGATGCTGTTGTTGATTGTTGATGATGATGATAATGATGGTGATGGTGATGATGAAGACGATGATGATAATGATGTTGATGACGACGACGATGATGATGGTGGTGGGGTGAAGGTGCTGGTGCTGGTCGACAATGACAATGATGGTGCCAGTGACAGGTCACACCTTTGCATTGAACAAAACGGCCACTTTTTTCTCAGATTATTTAAGAATAATCACTTAAGTTATAGCAAAATGTCTGCCATTTCTACTGCTTTTATTTAAAGGAAAAGTCAAGTCTTCTGGAAGGTTAGGCTTATTTCAACGTTTGTGAAAAATGTTGGAATGGTTTAATAATAAAACTGCAATAGACGCCTCGTGTAACTAGTAAAATCACTTTAAAGTCCTGATCACTTCATGCTTGGGCGCTGCCATTTTCAATGCTCATTCTTCTTCTAATGACGTCATTCGTCTTGAAGAAAAGTAGCGCACTGTCAAATTTTCATCAAAAGTATAACAAGCTTTTACAAAAACATTAGGTAGATAGTTTTGCAATATTTTTGCGTGGACATTAGGTAAGCTGCAGAAGTTTGAATTAGTTTAAACAGCGCACGCTTACGGAAAGCCACGATGCGCCTACGAAAAGTCTCGAAATCTCCCAGTTACGTCATGATTTCCAAGAGAATGGCGGCAACCACCACGCCTGAAAATTTCTATTCAGGGGTAGTATATATTAAATTTATGCTTTATAGACAGTTCAAGTGATAATACTAAAATAAGCCCAACATGCTGAGTGACTTGTTCGTTCCTTTAGCACACCACAAACAGTTTAAGTGATAACACTAAAATAAACCCAACATGCTGAGTGACTTTTTCTTTCCTTTAGCACACCACAAACAGTTTAAGTGATAACACTAAAATAAACCCAACATGCTGAGTGACTTTTTCTTTCCTTTAGCACACCACAAACAGTTTAAGTGATGACAGTAAAATAAACCCAACATGCTGAGTGACTTTTTCTTTCCTTTAGCACACCACAAACAGTTTAAGTGATGACAGTAAAATAAACACAACATGCTGAGTGACTTGTTCTTTCCTTTAAGTGTTAAAAAGCATTTCTAGCACTTCTGCTTGTTGCTAAAGAATTCCAGAGCTTATATAACCTATAACCTTAATTAAAAACCTCATGTTACAGATTTTGTACTTCTATTTTTTAAACTGCAATTTCAGTTATATCAACGCAAGGTGGCGTTGGATTTTGATTTGTCTGATCCTGACGGCCGTTCAGCGTTCCTCAACTACAATCCGCTACATGATAAACATCTGAAGAGATACTTTTCTGCTCCTGCAATGAGAAAACAGCTGAAGAGTCAGGGTCTCATTGACGATGCCAAGAATCCTCGTGTGTTATGCAGTCTGCAACATTTGAACAAATATATGCAGTACTGGAGAAAACTTCACGCAAGAGCTGTATCTGAAGAAATCAGAGAAGAGGTTAGTTAACACCAGTAGAAATGAACGAGCAGCAGTAGCAGTAACAGTAGCAGTAACAGCGGCAGTAGCAGCAACAGCAGTAGCAGCAGCAGCAACAGCAACAACAGTAACAGCAGCAGAAGCAGCAGTAGCAGTACCAGTAACAGCAGCAGCAACAACAGCAACAGTAGCAGTAACAGCAACAACAACAACAGCAGCAGCAGTAACAACAACAACAACAACAACAACAACAACAACAACAACAACGACAGCAGCAGCAGCAACAACAGCAAAAACAACAACAAAAACAACAACAGCAGCAGTAGCTGCAGTAGCAGCATAACAACAGTAGCAGCAGCAGCAACAGCAACAACAGCAGCAGCAACAACAACAGCAGCAGCAGCAACAACAACAACAACAGCAGCAGCAGCAGCAGCAACAACAACAACAGCAGCAGCAGCAACAACAACAACAGCAATTCACTCCCTCACTCATTCCCTCACTCACTCACTTATTCACTCATTCCCTCACTCACTCACTTATTCACTCACTCACTCACTCGTTCCAATGGGTCGTGGTTCGTTCATTGTCCAATGGCCATTCTCAAAAGATTTCATGTCTCTTCTCTTCTCTGCACTGCGTCATATTATATATTTAGGTAACTATTTATTATTATGGTGTATATATTAATATGGGGTGCCACATTGCATATAAAATGCTAATTAATCCATAATTTATATGAATCTTAATTAATAATGGCACCAGTTTTTTTGTGTCTTAATTTGCATTATGAGATTAAGGGGACCAGTAGCAAACACTAAGTGTCAAACTGGGGCTCAACAATACACACAAAAGCCCATTTCAACTGACCACTGGTCACCAACAGCGCTGCTATGCAACCAAGAACAGGTTCTGAAGCGTCCCTAGCCACTACCCTACTATGCACTTACAGGGTCAAACCTTTGCGCTCAAGATTGCACAAAATGAGTCCGGGCCTGGGTCCCGGCCCAGCTGTATTGAGATCCCAATCTCCACACATTGAGATCTCCATACATCGACTCTTGTTACTTTGTCCTCAAAAACTTCCGGTTTATTCTCTAGTGTTTCGAATGAGACACCAGGTTTCACACGCATATAGTACAGTATCACTGATCCTATTAGCCTTTTCACAGTTTCAGCGATCGATGATGATCGTGAAAAGGTCAAATGTTAAGTGTACCAGACAACGCATTTGTGTAGAACCTTACTTAGTTCATTTTTTCCTGTTTCTAAGCAAGAACCCGCTAGTAAATCACTGTACGCACATGCTAATGTATAATTAAGTAAGGTTCACGCAAAACACCTGAATTGATGTGTCGGACGGCTTTGCCTTTCCTACCCGCATGTCACGTGACGGTTTCTGTGATACACTTAACCTTTGACCCACAGCTACTGCGCATGCGTACAATGAAACTGTCAAAAGGCTTATAACAACATTACAAGTTGTTACTTTTTCAGGAGCAGATACAAAGAAGACGCTCAGAAGCTTTAGTGGAAAAGAAACGATTGTCAAAAGACAAAAAATGGATGGAAATAACTCGACAAGAACGAGAAAAACATTTAAAAACTCGGCAGCGGGTAGAAAAACAAAGAGAAGCTTATTTTAAAAGGTGAGTCTGTTCCTAGTGAGTGATCACTGCTCAAGGTGAGTCTGTTCCTAGTGAGTGATCACGTGATCACTGCTCAATGTGAGTCTGTTCCTAGTGAGTGATCACGTGATCACTGCTCAAAGTGAGTCCGTTCCTAGTGAGTGATCACGTGGTCACTGCTCAAAGTGAGTCCGTTCCTAGTGAGTGATCACGTGATCACTGCTCAAGGTGAGTCCGTTCCTAGTGAGTGATCACGTGATCATTACTCAAGGTGAGTCCGTTCCTAGTGAGTGATCACGTGATCACTGCTCAAGGTGAGTTTGGTCCTAGTGAGTCATCACGTGATCACTGCTCAGGGTGAGTCTGTTCCTAGTGAGTGATCACGTGATCACTGCTCAAGGTGAGTCTGTTCCTAGTGAGTGATCACGTGATCACTGCTCAAGTGATCACCCCTGTCACATGGTGTTGTTGCTGTTCTTTGGACAATGTTTCATTTAATAATTCATTAGTTGTGCAAGCTAGTGCCACGAAAGTCATAGAACCACAAAGTTGTAGGGGGGGCGATGGTATGGTGACTTCTGACTTCTGGTCAAGGACACGGGGAACCAGTCAGTTTTACCACTAGAAGACAAGTTCTTCTAATGGCTTTTGGGCGGGGCTCGAAGAACCAGACTAGAAGACAAGTTCTTCTAATGGCTTTTGGGCTGGGCTCGAAGAACCAGACTAGAAGAGAAGCTCTTCTAATGGCTTTTGGGCGGGGCTCGAAGAACCAGACTAGAAGACAGCTCTTCTAATGGCTTTTGGGCGGGGCTCGAAGAACCAGACTAGAAGACAGTTCTTCTAGTGGCTTTTGGGCGGGGCTCGAAGAACCAGACTAGAAGACAGTTCTTCTAGTGGCTTTTGGGCGGGGCTCAAAGAACCAGACTAGAAGACAGTTCTTCTAATGGCTTTTGGGCGGGGCTCAAAGAACCAGACTAGAAGACAGTTCTTCTAATGGCTTTTGGGCGGGGCTCGAAGAACCAGACTAGAAGACAGTTCTTCTAATGGCTTTTGGGCGGGGCTCAAAGAACCAGACTAGAAGACAGTTCTTCTAATGGCTTTTGGGCGGGGCTCGAAGAACCAGACTAGAAGACAGTTCTTCTAGTGGCTTTTGGGCGGGGCTCGAAGAACCAGACTAGAAGACAGTTCTTCTAATGGCTTTTGGGCGGGGCTCAAAGAACCAGACTAGAAGACAGTTCTTCTAATGGCTTTTGGGCGGGGCTCGAAGAACCAGACTAGAAGACAGTTCTTCTAGTGGCTTTTGGGCGGGGCTCGAAGAACCAGACTAGAAGACAGTTCTTCTAATGGCTTTTGGGCGGGGCTCGAAGAACCAGACTAGAAGAGAAGCTCTTCTAATGGCTTTTGGGAGGGGGTTCGAAGAACCAGACTAGAAGACAGTTCTTCTAGTGGCTTTTGGGCGGGGCTCGAAGAACCAGACTAGAAGAGAAGCTCTTCTAATGGCTTTTGGGCGGGGCTCAAAGAACCAGACTAGAAGACAGTTCTTCTAATGGCTTTTGGGCGGGGCTCGAAGAACCAGACTAGAAGACAGTTCTTCTAGTGGCTTTTGGGCGGGGCTCGAAGAACCAGACTAGAAGACAGTTCTTCTAATGGCTTTTGGGCGGGGCTCAAAGAACCAGACTAGAAGACAGTTCTTCTAATGGCTTTTGGGCGGGGCTCGAAGAACCAGACTAGAAGACAGTTCTTCTAATGGCTTTTGGGCGGGGCTCAAAGAACCAGACTAGAAGACAGTTCTTCTAATGGCTTTTGGGCGGGGCTCGAAGAACCAGACTAGAAGACAGTTCTTCTAATGGCTTTTGGGCGGGGCTCGAAGAACCAGACTAGAAGACAGTTCTTCTAATGGCTTTTGGGCGGGGCTCAAGAACCAGACTAAAGACAGTTCTTCTAATGGCTTTTGGGCGGGGCTCAAAGAACCAGACTAGAAGACAGTTCTTCTAATGGCTTTTGGGCGGGGCTCGAAGAACCAGACTAGAAGACAGTTCTTCTAGTGGCTTTTGGGCGGGGCTCGAAGAACCAGACTAGAAGACAGTTCTTCTAATGGCTTTTGGGCGGGGCTCGAAGAACCAGACTAGAAGAGAAGCTCTTCTAATGGCTTTTGGGCGGGGCTCGAAGAACCAGACTAGAAGACAGTTCTTCTAGTGGCTTTTGGGCGGGGCTCGAAGAACCAGACTAGAAGACAGTTCTTCTAATGGCTTTTGGGCGGGGCTCAAAGAACCAGACTAGAAGACAGTTCTTCTAATGGCTTTTGGGCGGGGCTCGAAGAACCAGGCTGGAAAACAGTTCTTCTAATGGCTTTTGGGCGGGGCTCGAAGAACCAGACTAGAAGACAGTTCTTCTAATGGCTTTTGGGCGGGGCTCAAAGAACCAGACTAGAAGACAGTTCTTCTAATGGCTTTTGGGCGGGGCTCGAAGAACCAGACTAGAAGACAGTTCTTCTAATGGGTTTTTTTGGGCGGGGCTCGAAGCACCAGACTAGAAGACAGCTCTTCTAATGGCTTTTGGGTGGGGCTCGAGTATTTTGCTGTTACAGGTAGATCATCACCTGGAATTTTGAAGAGCTGGGAAGCTTTAAGCATCTAATTAAGTTCATGACCAAATTGTGAAAATGGTGGCACCCGCTTTTAATGATCTTTTATGCGCACAGGTAAAGATATTTATATGTGAGTCGAGAGTGCCAGAGGTTGGCACAGACAAACGTCCAGTCTTGAAAACTTTGCTAAAGTTCCCACACATAACAAATTAGCCCGTGAAGCGCATTAGGATTCGGTTAGGTTTAGGGTTGGGGTTAGAATGAGTGTTGGGTTATTAGGATCGAGGTAGGGTTGAGGTTAGGGTTGATGTTAGGTTTAGGGGTGGGGTTAGAATTAGGATTGAGTTAGGATTGGGGTTAGGGTATATAAATTGTGTGAGAGATTGTAAACTCGTTCTAAAAACTGTTGTTCATCCTCAAATGAGAGGAAGTGAGGCGGATTCAATCAAAGTTTACAGGGGTGGGTTGACCATTTACCAAAACTGAGTTCTGATGTTGGGGACATCTATTGTCCGAGCAACAATATCAAATGAAAGGTCTCTATGAGACAAACTGAATGCTGCGAGACGCACCCACATTCGTAACCAGTGGTATATCATTGAATTCAATGATATAGATGAACCCCCACCCTGACCAATGACCAGTTTCGATTTTAGAAGTTTGTAGCACGTCAGATGACACCTGTTGGCTGTGTCCCGAAAGGTCTCTATGAGACGAATTGAATGGTATGAGATGCTCCATCAAATGTCATGCATTAATAATTTCTTATTAAACGCATCAGAAATTTTGAACTGAACATTAAAGGAAAACCAGACGATTGATTAGACTCAATCTCGTTTTAATTTACTGTCCAAAATAGGCATTTTCTTGCCTATAAAAGTTAGCAGTTGTTCCTAATATTTGAATAATGGAAAGTTAATTAACGGCAAACGAACACAGCTATCGCTTATGTCACAAACTAACCACAATTAGTGTAATGGTAGGCATCTTCCCTGCCCGTTAAGCACGTTTGCGTAAGCAAAGATTGCTATAAGACGCTGATGTGATGTCATGAAAACGAGCACCATGTCACACTGACGTCACGGACGAACACTGCAGTTCGTGATCATGGTTATCACGGTACCGCGCCTATTTGTCGGCCACGTAAATATCACGGCACGTATTTGTCGTGCCGTTACCAGTCCTAATGGATTCGCTGGGCCACGCGTAGCTTTGAAAGTTTAACCAAATTTAAGTATTCGAAGTAATTATTATTTAATCTAAGCTTTGAGTTAAAAGAGCTAGTGTAGTTTTTGATATTTTAAAACATTCTTTATTTTGAACTACGTAATGTTTACATCCGGTTTTCCTTTAAAAATCCCTGCTAAAGCTGTTGGTGAATAACAAAACTCACGGAAATGTTTCTGATCTTTTGTTTTCTTTTAGTTATGTTAAGTACAAATGTCAACAAAACGAAAGAATGAGAAAAAGACGGTACAAGGTAATTTATTAAAGTGTTTCTAAATCTTGATCTAAATTTGTGTAATTTTGCTGCAAACTTTATAATTTTGCTGCATTGAACTTGCATTTTGATAATAGCACGTAAGTCAGTAGCACGATTTTAATAAAATCGTGTCAGTAGTAAAAATCAATATATCTTTGACTTGTTAGTTTTTCTTAGTATCTCAAATATCTATATGTGTACGATAGGTGAATAATGATCCTATTGTGCAATAGAGCAAAAGAACACCAATAACTTGTATATTATACGAATACAATTAGCACAAATAGCAAAAAAACAAACAAACTGTTGTGGAGATCGCTGACATGTATCAGAATTACATAGAACATTGTAGAATGTTCCGTTAGAATAATCGTCTTACCTTGTAGAATGTTCTGGAACAAAACTTCTAGAAGCTTCACGCTATATAAGGCGAAGCAGGCCGCTGAGACACACACAGATTCACACGGACGCCACTTACACATTCTCTTGTATACTTGTATTTTCAGATACACTCAAACGTTTTGCAGATTTTCACGTTTAGTGTAATCATTTCGCGTTCCTTCATACTTTTGTGTTGTAGAATTCTCGCTTAATGAACTAGTTTAATTTGATGAAGTGTTTTCTGGTTTTCTCTACGGGCCTTCCGAGAGAAACAAAACACAGCACAAACAAACATTACTCTCGATGACTCCTGCGACTGTAACTTCAACTCAGTTTCACACTAGTAAATAAATGTTGGTAAACACAAATAACAAACAACACAGAAAGACTGAAAGATCCTGCCAATTGATATAATGAAGAAAAATGGTTAAATTATATGCCGGCTGTCACAGTAACCAATCAGAAGCAAATGCAAAAACGCCCATGGTTACCATTCGCCTGCATGGATACCATGTGCAACTCAAGGTTTGTGTGTGTCTAGAATTTCAATCAGACGATTTTACTAAATCATCATCAGGTGAAAGTTTAGTAAGATCACTGCTAGGGGATCTAGGTACAGGCGTAATAACTATTTAGTGGATTATGTCCTCACTCGTGAATTACGTAATGTCATAGTAATTAGTAATGGTTTAGTAAATTGTGTGCTTGCGTAGCAAAATCGTCCATAAGTCGGCGATCAAGCTCTTCTAGTTATTCACATGTCCTAATTCTCAATTTCATGAGGATCATTTTGATACCAAGTCCATCACTCTATGTTATTTTTAAACTGAGATAATCCACAGTGAAATGGTAGATCTGGGCTTGGCAACAAAAAAAGCCCAAGGTAAAAATGACTGATTCCTGGAGTTTTTGACAATTGCAGTACTAGTTTCTAGCCAGAAAAGTGGGTACGGGGTTATAAAAATAGATTTTTAGTATTTGTTGAACATTTTCTTGATAATTTGATGCTATAATATAAATGTTCAATATTTTTAGCGTTTGTTTTTATAAAAAATTATTCACATTTAGCACATAAATGTCACTACATCAAATTGGAATCTATTGCCGACTGGTTTCAAACAAAACTGTTCATCATCGGCACACTTAAAACGAGAAATTTACCAGAATTTAGAAACAACATCAAAATACAATTCAGTACTTAATAGCCAAATGATATATGATATAATATTATATAGATAATTTAACAATCTATCTTGCAGACTACATTATCTTGATGGGTATGAAACTATGTAACACTCCACAATCAAACAAACCATAATGTTAGTAGTAATATCATATATCTTTTGGCTATTAACTACTTAATTGTATTTCGATGTCGTTTTAAAATTCTGGCAAAAGTCTTTGTTTTAAAAGGCTTTATAATCAACAGTTTTTGTTCGAAACAGGTGGGCAATAAATTCCATTTTGATGTACTTCTGCATTGTTTCTAGATCCGTAAGGATGACATTGTATGTCGAAATTGGTATAAAAATCTGAAGTGTTTATTTATTTACAAATAACCTCCATTTTATTTATTTATTTCCATGTTTAGGTGAATGAGACCGATACAGATGAAAGTGATGAAACCTCTGATTCGCAGGAAATACTGGAACTCTACACGAGTGGTGGCGACGCTGAACTAGGAAGAGGCATCGTGAATGCTCCTGTTATTGCGTCATTGTACCGTACTGAGCATGCCCCTCTAGCCGGCAGGGCCATCGAAGGAGGAGACTTGGAACTGACAGATGAGAAGGCAAGAAACAGGCCGTACAAAAGAGAAACCCGTTTAGGAGAAAAAACGAAATCAGATGAAACGATGGAATCAGGAGTTAAGCAAACGAGAACTAAATCTAAAACCAAATCAGCAGCGAAAAATCTTGCAAAGCAAAAAGAACCGGTCAAACCGAAGGAAGGTGAATTGAAACGGAACAAGTCTAAAAGCAAATCACCGACGAAGAAAACTAAGCAAGGAAGTGAAGCAAGTGGCGATGCCAGAAGATCGTCAAGTCAAACAAAGTCTCCAAAAAGGAACAAATCTCAAAGCCAGAATGAACAAGGAAAGGAAAAGCGCGCTAAGACGCCAGGAAATCGATCCCAAGCAGGACTAGGAGGTAAAAAACCTAAGAAGGCAAAAGCTGGCACTGGGAAGCGTGGAGGTGGCAAGAAAAAATCACCGGGCAAGAAACGTCAGGCAGGTAGAGAAAGTACTCCAGGTAGAGGCAGTGTATCTCAAGGAAATCAAACTGAGTCCCACTTTAGTATTGAATCCGCAGCTTCAGATATAGTTGTAAAAGCTATTTTGGCTGCTATACGGGTATGTGAACGTTTTCTACCCAGTTCACACTGACAAATCAAGTCCGGACCGAGGCGGTGCTCGGTCCAGTACGGCTTTCACGTAGGGTCTGGACTCCAGAAAGATTCTCTTTCGCTTCGGGTCGTGTAGCCTAAATGGCCCGTTCCCCAACTCATAATCAAAAATGAGTATCAAAGACAATGGCTTGAATTTTGTGGTTTGAGTGCAGAAAGCGCAGAATTCATTCAGGCCTGTTCACATGACAGGCAACTGTATTCTGCAATAGGAACGGTTAACAGATACGTTTTGGTCTGGACCGAGCCTGTGCTCGGTCTGGACTCAGTGTGAATTGGACCTATGGTTGTAGGCCTAAAACAATTTCTTGAAAAATATGCAGAGTTAATAATAATAATAATAATAATAATAATAATAATAATAATAATAATAATAATAATAATAATAATAATAATAATAATAATAATAATAATAATAATAATAATATTAATAATAATAATAATAATAACAACAACAATAATAATAAAATTTATATAGAGCCACAAATAAATAAAAAAACTCAGTTGCTCTTATAAAGCTTAAAATAAATCATAAAATTATGCGCGCTATAAGGATAAGCCTTAAAAATTTAAATTAAAAAATCAATATAAAATGCAGTTAACAAAATTAAAATCCAATTTAATCCCCATATTCTAATTTAAAAATATGCGTCTTGAGCAATTTAGGCTATAATTATTATCGCAGCTTCTGGACGGCTGTTGCAAACACTTGGGAACGACATGGGAAAAGGCACGTGTAGGCGTCGCTAGCGTCGCTAAAGTTTTTCCTTGTGTTCTAAACTTACTTAATGTAATAATTCAAAGCTGATGAGAAGTAGAATACAGTGGTAGGTAACTCTAGTACTGCCCTCTATCGGCTGATTAGATTTCACTGCGCAAAACGATTGTGATGTGGCAAAACAAATGTGTTTACCAGACAAAACTACAGGCTTCCGCTTTAGACACTATTTACATTTTTCGCGTGCGTTGCTATGGTTACGCGGCACAGTCCTCATCAGCAAAAGCAGAATGCCTAAAACTATTATCATTGATACTAAATGTTGTTTTAATGTTACTATTTGCATTTGAAATTTCAACAATCAACCTGACACTGTAGAAGCGAATGAGTACACGTAAACAGTGATTGCGCTGGCGTCCGCTAGGTGTAAACGCATCGCATACGCGAAAAATTAACGCAGTCACATTCTGGATATCCGGGTAATCACAGCAGCTGAACACGCCGGTTGCAAACAGTCATTCTCAGTATTTTGAATAATTGAATGAATGAGCGTGTACGAAAGCATAAAGAAACTAATGAACGTATGTGAGAGTGAATCACGACTGTCGTTAACGTAATTAATAAGCCTTTTCACAGTTTTGTTGTGAACATGCGCAGTTGCTGCAAGTCAAAGGTTATGTGTACCACAGCAACACGTCTTAACTACAACTGTCACGTGACATGCGGGTAAAAGCAAAACCGTCTGCCGCATCAGTTCAGTAACTTCTGTTGATTTCCATGGACTTTACTTTATTATGCATTAGTCTGTGCATAGAGTGATTTACTAGCAGTATCTTGCTTGGGAAACAAGAAAAAATGAACCAGGTAAGGTTCTGGCTAGCTGTTAAAACTGTTACTATTACAATAGCTTGGGTTGCGAGGCGTTACACAAAATGCATTGTCTGGTGCACTTAACCTTGGTCCTTTTCACGAATACGTAAAATGTCGCTGGAACTGTGAAAAGGCTTATTGAATCATGTGTAAATGTAAATGTAGGTTAGTAAAAAATTAAAAAAATATAGAAGTGATTGAGTGATGACTATGATTTTACAATAACAGCCATGGAAATGTGGCGGTCAATCTTTTTTATTGCTTCAAAAGATGCCCTTACATGGCCGCATGAATTACACTAATAAAGTTAATGTTATTTAAAGGCGGTGAAGCGAACAGCGGCAGAAGAGGGAGACTGGGATTACGAGGCCATGAAGGAGCGAAGAGCACAGGGCATCACTGATAAGTTCCATTCGGCTTTTGACCATCCTCCTGAATCGTGTCCTCTTATGCGGCAAACCAAGTTCCAACCCGTGGTCTTGAAGAAACCGGGACCAATCGGAGGAGACAAAGCAAATTTCAAACCAATCAGCACAGAGGAGGAAGTTGAACAGAAGTCAAAGGCAAAGCAAGCGACCGGCGATAAACCGAAAAGCAAGTCGGACGAAAAATCAAAAATCAAGCAGGAAGACAAAGCAAAAACCAAACCCGTCGGCAGAGCAAAAACGCCTACCGGTCAGAAAGATAAAATGAAACCAAGATCGGTCAGTAGAGAAAAATCACCAAGTGGCCGCAAAACAAAGCCCGAACCAAACGGCAGAGAAAAAACGCCAACTGACCAGCAAGATGAAATGAAACCCAAACCAGACAGCAGAGAAAAACTGCCAACCGACCAGCCAGATGAAATGAAACCCAAGCCAGATATGAGAGAGAAGTCGCCAACTGATCAGCAAGATGAAATGAGACCCAAACCAGAGAAGAAAGAAAACTCAACAGCAGGAGATAATCATGAAGGAGAACATGTAAAATTTGAACCTTGCGTTGGAGATGAACCTGTAGAAGATCCAGAGTATATATCCAGAAACCTGTCTGCAATCTCCGTAAAAGGCGATTTGCCACTTTCTGAAAAGTATGAGATAGAGAAAAGATGCTCATTTGGTAGCCTCCTCCACCCTGATCTGAGCAGAGTGAGAGGTCTGGATTGTAGTTCAGCTAAAAGTCTTGAAACTTCGATTAGCGATCGCAGCATTACCAATCTAAGCCTCACTGATTCTCAGGTTTACGAAATCAAGCAGAAAGAGGCCTTTCGCAAGCCTGTGGAACAGACGAAATCTCTCACTACGGTCGACCGCAGAAGAGCTTCACTAAGAGAAAAGAAGAAAATGTCGCTGGACGTGAACAAGGAGAAAGAAGCCACGAAAGGTTTGCTAACGGCAGAACGGTTGAGGCGCCTGGGAGTCCAACAGACTCGTTCACTTCCTGGAAGTGGCTTCCCTTCTGCTGAGGTGACTCCCGTGGAACTTCTACCAGTTGAACCAGTAGGTCCAATGCCCGGTTGCCCTTTATGTGCAAAAGGGGTGCATCAAGTGGGGAACATCATAAAACATAAAGATGCAGCAACAGAAACTATGGATCCTGCGTCTTTGCAGCAGACTATTTTGAAGCATCCTGATGTTCCATTCACAAAAGTGCCCGGATGTAAATTGTGTGAAGCTGGAAACCATTCTAGTTAAAAACGTGTAATCTTGCAAACTGAACTCTGTCGAAATCGTAACTAGTCTAATAAAGAGATCTGTTGAATATAAAATTTCTGTTATGCAGTTCAATTTACCTGATACAGTTCTTGCTAGGTTTTTAATAAAAAGAAGCCAGACAATTATGGCTTCATTAAAGTACAGTCGCATCAGGGTAGAAGTCAAAAATACCATTCCGCTGTCAAGTTTTGTCACAAACGTGGGAATACTTGTTTATTCATTCACTCACTCACTTACTCATTTTTCACTTATTTGCTAATTCATTTTGCGAGTGAGAGTGTGTGTGTGTGTGTGCGGGCGTGCGTGTGTGTGTGTGAGTGAGAGAGAGAGAGAGAGAATCAGAAACAGAAAGAGAGGATCGATGAGGAGGGTGGGACTGAGATAGCAAGATGACGAAAAGGGAGTAGACAGCAATTTGATAAAGTTTACAATTGCCCACAAACAAGAAATTAGTTCGTGAAGCTGATTAGTGTTAGAATTAGTGTTAGGATTGGGTGGGGTTAGGGTTAGTGTTAGGGTTGGGGTTGGGGTTAGTGTTGGGGTTGGGTTAGGGTTAGGATTGTTTGAGGTTAGGGTTAGTGTTAGGGTTGGGGTTAGTGTTGGGGTTGGGTTAGGGTTAGGATTTGGTGAGGTTAGAGTTAGTGTTAGGGTTAGGTTAGTGCTAGGGTTGTGTTGGGCTAGGGTTAGGGTTGGGTGGGGTTAGGGTTGGGTGGGGTTAAGGTTAGGGTTAGGATTAGGGTATTGAAATTGTGTGGGAAACTCCTTCCGTTTTATTCTTTATTGCTTCTATTATCCTTATCTAATATTTCAGCTATTGAGTCTTGCAGGTGAGTAAATTATCCTGAATAAGAAACTATAATTAAATTTTGTAAAAAAACTTAAGTTTATTTTTGATAAAAAACCTTACTCTCGTTGAAGGTCATTATTAAAGTTTAATAAAGTGTAAAATATAGACATAAAACAAAGATGGACACGGGAAAAAGTAGATTTAATTAGATTATTATAAAAACAAGTTCAAATTTTAATATCTACGTGTATTCTAAAAGAAATATGATAAATAATACAAAACGAATCTGGACTTCTGCATTATGACATTATAATGACGTAAATAGTAATATTATTTTTTACTTTGTTATTCTATTTTTTTGTTATTCATATAACCACACTTTGTATGCTTACAGCACTTGCATATTGTTTCTTTTAGACCTCCCTGTAGAAGCCATATCCATAAACTCCCAACACATGTAGGAAACTAACAATCAGAACATAATTGTTCTCTGTTGTTACATTGATCACATGCAAACAAATATATGTATTCAATGCAAAATACGATAAAGGAAATGACGACACCGGAAATATAAAGCACAAAGACTCCCACAATGTCTGCCATTCTAAATGGTCTGTAAACGCTGCTGTGTTCTTTGTCACATTTTATTCTCGGTTCTGCTTCTAATATCCATTTATTCATGTAACCAGATACAATCATTCTTTGAATTCTGAAATGAAATAAACAAATTCTTATACAATGTTTTCACTGAGTACTATAGATATATCTTTTATTAATGAAACCAAAAAAGAAGATTAAATAATACATTAATAATACAAGGGCACAAACTGAAAATAGAAAACAACAGATTAGAATTTAACTCTAATAAAACAAACATCAAAATAAAAGATGATATAATGGAAAAATTGCAGAGAAACGTAAAACTTACCTGAAAATGAGAACCAGACAAGAGCACAACATAGTAAACAATTAGTTCAAATATACATAATGAAGAACCACAGCAGTAAGCATAATAAGAATAAGACACAACTGTTGGGAGCCAAGTGGACCACTGAGCCAAGTAGACCAATTGGTCTACTTGGGCTAGCCCAAGGAGGACACTAGTGACAGGTCGTGAATTGAGTCGTTAAGTGTACTGACACCGTCAGTTGTCCTTGTTTATGTAATAATAATAATTAAAAACGTTAGTACACGTTGAATAATTTATTATACATCTAATAAAATAAAAGAATTTTATTCTGAGCTGGTAGAACGGACAATATTAAATTTGGTTTCGATATTAATGTTGTTGAAGTGAAAAAAAAAACACTTTTTTGCGAATACAAAATTTGTTTAAGGTATATCATTTTTGATTTTGTCTCGCTTCACAAACAGGTGATCCGTTTCACTACCTCTTGGGCAAATAATTGTTTTCTTATAAGTAAATGTTCTAGCGATCTATGTGTCCTACATGGGCTAGCGAGCCATGTAGGACAGCGCCCTACATGTTACAATACTACTGATAATATTAAAACTAATTATCCTTGCTTTTCTTAAACGTTAAAAATTACTTTTTTACCAACAAGTTTTTTACCAACCAACAAGCACAATTTTTAATAAAATGAAGAAACTTTCACAGAATTTTCAAAAATTTGACAAAATTACCGATTCTCGACAAAAATCGCTAGTGTCCTACTTGGGCTGCCCATGTAGCGCATCGGTTTTACCGGAAGTGGTCTACTTGGCTCAGTGGTCAACTCGGCTCCCTACAACAACTTCTACATTTTGCACAATTTACACAAGCGGGAACTACAATAAGGGAAATCAGCTCAACATGTGAGTGTGACACAGAGACGATCGTCACTCAGTAAACATGATGTGTCCTAGAAACTGGCTCTTTCACGCATGTAGATTTTTTACAGTTCAAACATGAAGAGAATCAAATACGTTCACATAAGATTTGTAATTTTACCTAAGTTGTGACATACCCGTTATTAAAAAGCTCCAAATACGGGCTATTCTTTTGCACAGGGAAAGCGAACTGTTGAACAAAGAAGTTATCCTTGGCGATATATACAGGACATTTTCCAGTTCTGTAAAAGTCTTCGACCATTTCTGCTCGCAAACTCTGATGTCCTGATATCCAGGCATTATTGTTTTCTTTAACTTTGTGAAAAGCTTCTGAAGTATACTGGAAATGTCTGTTAGGATTTTCAATAAATTTCCTCCATATTTCCTTTTGAAAGCGAGTTTGTCCGTTCTGAAAGAAGTTTAAAGAACACTTTTAGTATTGAGACTGAATTGAAAAAACGCTTTGATTTAGCGTTACATACATTTTCACTCTTTTCTTAACTTATTCTGTTACCAATGAGCCACTCTGTGATTTGACCTGGCGGCTTATTTCCAATTATTTCCCTCATTTTAGTGGCAAATTGTTGTGTTTTGTTTCTCTCGGAAGGCTCGTAGAGAAAACCAGAAAACATTTCGTCAAATTAAACTAGTTTATTAAGCGAGAATTCTGCAACACAAAAGTTTGAAGGAACACGAAATGATTACACTAAACGTGAAAATCTGGAAAACGTTTGAGTGTATCTGAAAATGTAAGTATACAAGAGAATGTGTAAGTGGCGTCCATGTGAATCTGTGTGTGCTCTCGTCTCAGCGGCCTGCTTCGCCTTATATAGCGCGTCCAAGAAGCTTCCAGAAGTTTTGTTCCAGAACATTCCACACGGTAAGACGCTTATTCTAACCGAAAATTCTACAATGTTCCATGCAATTCTAATAGACGCCAGCGATCTCCACAACACAAACCTTCATGCCGCTCACTGATCAGCTTTTACAGTTTACCAACAATATTAAATTTTAATCAAAGCAAAGTTACTAAAATGACTGATAAATAAAACATTGCAATATTTTAATGTTGTACTGAGAAACTGAGAAGCAGACACTTAATAAATGTGGTATGATATACAAGTACCTTAAAGTACGTTTCCCAGCTACTTTTGTGCTCGAATATAGGCTTGATGATATTCTGTGCACTCAATTCTTGAACGGTTTTTACTGGAAGTTTCAAAGGAGCTGGCAAAGTTAAGAATGCAACCAGATTTCCTGTATAAACTGCAGCTAATGTAACTACGAACAGCCACCAAGAACCAATCAGAACACGACACGTTGAACTTCTTGGCTGCGCAGCAAAGCCTGCAAATGTTTCGAAGTACTATAAAAGAATTGCTGGATCTACCATTTTCTTCACGCTCGATCATCGCATTCTATACCACCAGTGATTGAGAGAGAAAAGTTTGCCAAGAAAACGGAGGCAAAGTTGGCTTCTACTAGTCTAATAATCTACTAGACTACTTGACTAGGAGTCTCCTAGAGTAAACCAGTTATTGCTTTCATATAAACAATAAACAGCTTAGTTTAGTGATAGTTACTTACTTTGCTTAGAAGTAGCTCTTAACAACAGCTCAAACCACTGGTACAGTGACAATGGCGACGACCTTTTCATCAAGCACGTTCTGTTGGCCTCTATGACACGAGCCACAATGGTCATTATTAGCAAACTACCAATAAAAGAATACCACACCTGTAAAATATAATATCATCATCAAATTGTCAAATGCAGATTAAGTCTAAAGTAGGTGTTGGGCAGCCAGAAATTCTAATACAGTCAAACCTCCTTATACCGCCCACTTTGGGATGGGGCGCAAATTGGCGTTATGACGAGTTTGGCGTTATAACGAGATGCGTTATATTTTGCCACAGACGAGTCACATCAGTCAGACAGCAGGACACGAATTAGAGGCTCAATTTTCACTCTAAAAGGTAATGAATTTAAAGAAAATTATAGTAATTAATCATTATTGACATTTTGTTTACATAATAAACGTGTCTTGCATTCAATTATAAACATCTAATTGGCTGTAGGCCTACTGCTCCGCTAAACAATAACCATATATATGTAAAAAATGTTAAGTTTCGACTACAAGTTTCTTGCCGGGATTTGTTTAGGATGATTCTTAGGAAACGAGCAAATATCACGGCAAATATCATTTATGTGGCGAAAAAGAACCACACGTTTTCTTGTCAGTTGCTGTTATGATTGCGTGGCACATTGACAATAATATCAGAGGAATCAGTCACTTTACATTGTGAATGTACGATGTACAGTACGGCTTGAAAACAATGAGAACATGATAACATGCATTATTTTGTACAACACGTGACGTCTAGTCAGAGTAAATTACCCAGCCGAGCGTATAGCTGCTATAATATCAAGACCACTGGCGTGGTTGGCAGTTTTTTCCCCATTAAGCAAATTTGCCGGGCTGGTGGCAGGTAAGAAGTGGCAGCATAACAGGTTATCTTTATATACAGTTTAATGCAGCCGTTTTGTATAGCTGCTATAATATCAAGACCACTGGCGTGGTTGGCAGTTTTTTCCCCATTAAGCAAATTTGCCGGGCTGGTGGCAGGTAAGAAGTGGCGGCATAACAGGTTATCTTTATATACAGTTTAATGCAGCCGTTTTGTTGTGTTTTGTGGGTGGTTGGGTTTTTTTTGTTTGGGGTGGTGGGGTGGTGGGGTAACAGGTTATCTTTATATACAGTTTAATACAGCCGTTTTGTTTCTGCCCATTTTTGGTTAGACAAGTTTAGCGGTACAGTATAACGAGGTTTGACTGTATAAAAGAATTTGGTAAACACAGGTAAACTGGTAAACACAGCAGTTGGATTTAATCCAGCAAAAACAATGCTGTTATACTACACGCTGTTACATACCAGTAGCTTGTCAGCACCACTTACGATATATATATATATATATAACAGGACTAACAAATGAATAGTTACACATTGAACATATTCTTTGAAGAATTAGACATTGTATATCAAGATATTCTTTAAAAAGTTGACATTCTGCACCTAACTACATGTAGTAAATGCCTACATTGCCTGATGTACAAAATACCTGAAGTAGTCTTTCAGTTACATGAAAATGAACTTGCAAAATTCGTAAAATATTACCTGTGACGAAAACGGAGCAATGAACGCACGATAATTTAACGTTTGTACTGGTCGCTTTATCATAAATGTACCACGTGAATCACAGTATGGAACTGTGAAATCTGCAACTTCTAACCTTTCATGTAACACGGTGAACGTACCGATAGCAAGTTCAACTTCCTGAAAAATGAAATCACAGAAACATTATTTCAATTTCAAAGTAGCCAAAATAGCCAACACTCTTGCATTGATTCTTACACACAGAGATTCTCATATCTGCGATAACCATGCTGAAATGTCTTTCAAATATCATGCGTGGACAGATCTGTGGCTTCAAGCAGATGTAGTAATATTATAAGCAAGCAAAGATTGCCTAGTGCTGGGAATTACTACTGCATGAAGTAGCATCGCATAGCATAGCTCACAATTTTGTCCAGCACTTCAAAACCAAAACTTAAACAGCATAGCATTTTGATATGTTGCATCTGGTGAGCAATGATGACGTTTGTCACCGCATCTAAAAAAGGTTTTCTAGATACATTCTTTAACTTCTTTATTTTTAATTAAATGAACTCTTAAATGAAATGAAATAAATATACACCAGTCCCACTCAAACTCAGTCATCAACATGTCTTCTGAAAGTTAGCTATAAACCTTAACTGATAAGTATGTGAAGCTTTCATTAAATGGTTGGAAAAATAATCTAAGCTTCTGTTCTTTCATACTTTCGTACTCTTAATTGTGGTATAGATCAATTACTTATTAAACTACCTTTCTAGAAATCATTCCCATCATCCCACTCCAAGAGCCATTTGCTTGTTTAGAACCGTACTTTCCATCCACACTGGGTATCAAATCATACCTTAAAAATGTAAAAAAACAAGAAGGAAACGTGACTTTGAAAAAATGAAACAACGAGCGTACATCAAACAGTGGAACAGTAATATGTATTTTCAATGATGATGCTGATATAAGAGGCAATACGTTAAGGTTATTTGCTGTTAGAATTATACTGACGCTTGGCTGTTAATGATGAAACGGATAAGCTATGAATAGATCACTCAAGTTTGTTCACACCAAAGCTGCTCTTATATTTACTAATGACTTATATTATGACTGGGCTCGGTATAGGCACGATCAGATTGTGGATTAAAGTGATATTTTACCATTTGTTTAAATGTTAATTTTGTTTACAATCATCTGATTCTTATAGTCAAAATCTCAATAATTGTAAACTAGTATAAAATTGATTTCCGATATGAATTAAAGGACTTATCTGTTTGGTGCTTGTCACAGTAAGCAACATAGATTACAAAAATGAAAGTTGAGAAAAGCAACCAGGGAGAAAAGTGAGAGAGATATAGAGATAGATAGATAGATAGATAGAGAGAGAGAGAGAGAGAGAGAGAAAGAGAGAGAGAGAGAGAAATGAAATATACATACGTGAAATTAAACATGTCTGCCAAACCATTGAGAATATTGATGATCAGTCCGGAATGATTTGTGCCAGCTTCTGAATTTCCAGGAAGAAGATATGATGCAGACTAAAACGGCAAAAACAAAATAGCTACATAACTGCAAAAGTATAGAAGAGTAACTAATGTAAGTACATAATTCATTTACATAGGTATTATGCATACACTTCAAAGAGCATGAAAAACACTCGCCGTAATCAAAAGCTGTACAGCTTAGATGACGATAGCTTTATAATAAAAAAATAGGTCTTATACAGTGTTAAATAAAAAACTTTACGAACAGCAAGCCGTTTAATACAAAAGGATGCATCTGGCTGTAACAATAATAGAAAAAAAGCAGCGCGTCGTGACCAGAAGGTGACAGAATCATGTCAGTCCATGAATGATTCATTTATGATGAGATGATAATCACGATAACAATGATGAAGATGGAAAAGATGGCAATGACAAGAGCAAATAATCGTACAGTAATCATTTGTTATCAATTATAATTTATTTATTTAGGGTGCTTAGCTAATTAATTTCGTATCACATTTAAAATCGCCCAAAAATTTAAGATTGTAAAATTGTGTAAACATACTTGATTGATCATTGCTCCAACTCTAATGTTTCTTCCATTTAATTTATACTTTGTCATTGGAAATAAATATTCTTCCTTCACGAGACCTTTTTCCTGGAAAACAGATAGACATTAATAGGTTTGCAGGCTAATGGTTTGCGAAATACTTGTAGACCTATTTGAGCAAGTTACATAAAAGCTTGAATTAATACCAAAAAATTATATATGAAGTCTAAAAAATTGAAATTGAAAAAACCCAAACTCGTTTCCTTAAAGTTAAATCATTCAGACCTTATTGGGTAGCATCAATTTCTGAAGTGTATTTCTGATGCCACGTGGGGTCTCAGATGCTGACACTGTCGTGATGGTGTAAAGGTTAATATCTTTGCTCTGCAAAGTCAGAAGAAAATATTTATGCAACATAAGATGAAATTAAAGCTGAATAAGACATGAAACGTGGAATGCCGTTGTCTCTCATGACAAGTTAGTAAACAGTTATAGGCAGACCCATTTAAAGTAAAGGCATAAATCACAACTCACGATATGTCACTTCATCACAAGCTTTAGCATGATTGCTAACTTGTGAATATTGCTATGATCTAATGTGAAATTCATCCAGTTCTAATGAGAAAATTTTTCATGCTTTTATAAAACGAAATTTACGAAATTGAGCTTACCTATTGTTTTAGTTATTAGTGTAAGATTTTCATTAATTGCTATAATTCTACTGTTTCTCCTTAAATGTAGTTTATCAGAGTTTTAAAATAATACAATGTTCTACAGAATAAATGTGTTGAAAATTGTAATTGCAATTCTAAAACTTTTTGCGTACTAAACTTTGTCATAATTATGACATAACATAAGATAATATAACATAATTTTAATATTTAACTATTGTAAATACCGTTTACCAAAATTATTATTATTATTGTATGGCGATTATACCCCATGTGCAGGGTTCTGTCTGTGTAGTTTTCCACTGTAATGTGTTGCATTGTTTGTATAATGAATTTTGTAATGAATAGTAAAATCGTCAATAATTATCTATCTAAATAAATTACTATCTATAGCAGTTTTCTTAGAGAGTTAGAGATTTGGTCGCATATATTGTCAGAGAGGAACTCGCAGTAACTTTTGCTTTGAGTGTGAATCAGCTTGCAAGTTTCTTTTTGGCGAGTTACTTACAAGTTTCATAACGAGAAGTATGTACCAACCTTATTAAATGAAGAATGTGGTGGACTAATAATGAGCGCATGCGTAAATGCTGGAATGACGTCAGTAAGAGCTTGAGGCTTATCTTCTAATAGAAATATCCATCGATTGACGAAATCAAATCTATTGGAAGACGTTACCTGCAAAAAGTTTGGAGTGTTTGTCATAAATGCACAATGATAACACTTCTAAACCGTTAAGCAACGCGTGCCATCTTATGACAAAATATATGAACAGCCTACCGTTACTTTCATTACTGAATCATTTATTTAAGAAATATTATTATTATTAATATCAATATTATTTTACATCGAACAAACGTTACATAAGTAGTTCATAAAAAAGTGTTAGCAGGCAAGATTATCACACGATTGGTAATAAAAACAACATGACATAGTAAAAAAATTAATGGGCCTAGTATTTTTGCTAAAATATTTAAGTAGCACAATTTCTTTCAAATTAACGTATTACAATATAATTTAGAATTGATTAAAATGGCGTTCTTTGGACAATACAACGATAATTTCAAATATTTTATTGGCCTCGAATATTTTATTCGAACTGAAATTCCAATTTATAATCTGCTCTAGATCTTTGCATAGAAATTTTTGTAAGGGAATCAGACTAATTCTGAAACATTGGATGACTCATTCTTAAAGTTTATTGGTTTTGATCAGTATGGAAATTTATAAAAAGCATATCGTATTTATGCCAGAGGTAGAACATGGAGGCAATTTACAAAATCTGCAAACCCTTTGGAAAGAAATACTTACCACTTCCACAAGACTGGAGGAACTTAGTGAGTTTCCAAAGACCACAAAGTTGTTAATATTCTGCTTTTTAGAGACGAAGAGTTGCCACATTGCCTTAAGGTTGTCATTTATCAATGTTACAGTCATGACTTTGGTATTATTAAAAATATAATATGTAAAATCCTCAAAGCAGTTAGGTCTACCTATAATAAAAAGAATAACTATACATTGCAGAACAGTAAGCAAATTCACTATACATAACTTCGGGCTGGCCTGATCATCTGACATGAAGCCTACAGAGGCCTCTTATTATCATTAATAAAAACAAATTTAAGCTCATTAGCGACAAATTATGATAGTAACGAGATGAAGGCATTTCATTTGTGTTAACTGAAAGTAAATAATATTGTATTTATGGACCGATCACGATTTTTTTAAATTACAAATATTGAGTAACAAAGAGGTAACAAGGTATATACGTTTGATAATCTTTGACAATGACGTTGCCCTTCAATTCTAGATTCTACCTTGCAGTGCTTAAATGTACATAACAGTCATCATCATCATCGCATCATCTTCATAAACATCATCATCATTACCATCATCATCATCATCATCATCCTCATCGTTATCATCATCATCATCATCATTTTTTACTGTACCTTTCTTTGAGTGGCCACTGACATTATTTGGGATTATTTAGATAGAAAAGAACATTTCATGAACCAACAATATATTACCTCTGTGATTTAGGACAATAATTCCAGCAGACTGCCATTGCAATACCTTGAGGCATTCTCCAAGAGCTGATAGTCGTTTCTCCATGTCGCAATGGATACTTTTCGTAACTCCATTGTTTACTAAAATTAATGAGCAGAGAGGGTTATCTATGTTGTGTGTTTTGTATGAACACTAACAGATAGTGCAGTGGATGAAAGTTCATGCTGGGATAGCAAGATGACGAGTTTGGTGTAAAATGCTTAATTAATAAAGACATTTTTTGTCTGAATTTATGTGTCATCTTCTAGCTTTCTATATCTGTTTAATGGCCACTTAGTAATCTATAACAAATGTTTTCGTCTTCCACCCCGAGCGCACGTTTGCACATAGAGAAACAATACTCAAATGGGGAGGGGGATACTTTGCTTTCAGGGTAGAAACTTCAAATCTAAGTGGAAGAATTTTAGCTAGAGGAGAAACTCCAGACTGGGAGAAAATGGCTAGATTTTTCCCATGCCACTTCTCTTCTCCATAAATTTCTTCTCCGCAATGAAGACTGCTACAGGTTGTTATTTCTGCCGTTCTCATAAACTTGAATAATTATTAATAAGTGTGATCTGCCACCTATGGACATAGTATTTAACAGTATAGTCACAACATGAAATTCTCAGTAAAGGTTTATTGAACTAACCTAGTGATGCGGTGAAACCAAACTTATCAGGGATTAATCGAAATTCTAACTTGAACCACAATTATTTTGCACATACTTTTTTGGGTTATTTGCATCTACATACGTAAGTATATGGGTTATAGGTTCAGATAGTACATGAATAGCTTTCTTAACTATGTTTTGTAAAATCAAGTCTAAATCTTGTGTACTTTTATTTTTAAGGCATCAAATAATTGTTTTATTTTCTTCTTCATTAACTGTTGACAGAGAAAACGAATTTTTCCTCTAAACTTAGTAAACCACTAAAATAATTTATGGATTTTGTTTGCTAACTTAGTACCCACGTTTCTAAAGAAATTGTTAAAGCTTTTTGGTATTTCATAAGGATCACGTATGCTTTGGCAACCCTTAATTTTTTCAGAGGAGGCATCTTTTATTGAGATTGTCTGTTGATAACTAAGTTAATAACATTCAAAGTATGTTTTTATACTTTCACATTCATAGCTCTTTTTTCTGTGTAATAGTGTCTTTCAGCTTTTTTTAAAATGGTTGTCAGTTTATTTTTCTTATACTTTGCAGTATTTTGTTCTGTTTCATTTATAATTATATTTTCGTATAGTTTGTTTTATGCCTGATTGAATTGATCAGACCAGTGGCAGCTTGTTGTCAAACTCGTTTAAATATTTATATATTTTGCTTTTGTAACAAAATAAAGATGTTTAATCTTTGAAATTTTTAGCATTTTAAATATAGGATATGGTGCACAAATCATTATTTTTACAACTTTTTTAGCGATTTTTCTATTTTATTACATTTGGATTTCCACAAGAGTATTTCATAATTAATATGACAGCTAACAAGACTAGCATACATTTTCATATTGGCTGAAAGAGGCAATAAATGCTTTAGCCTGTTAACTATTCCAAATGCATTAGAAATCTTTTTATTTATGAGCAGACCAAGACATGTTCATCCACGACTATGTCCAGAAATTTAAATGACGTATTCTGTTCTGTTTCAGAATCACTAACTTTATTTATAAGGTGTCAACTTATTTATAGAATGAAAAATCATATATTTTGTTTTAATTACGTTGAAAGATAATTTGTTTTCTGATAGCCATAAAGTTTGTTAACTTTTTGCAATTTTTCATTTATCTAATCACGTAACTGCTTGTCATCACAGTTAACATTTAAGTTATGTAATACTGAAGTTGTAAGAATTAAAGTATCATCTGCATATAATACATATTTAAACTATTCTGAAGCAATTCCTTATCATTTAAATAAAAAATAAACAAAAAATGGACCTAAAATGGGTCCTTGTGAGACATTTATATTTAGCGAGAGAAAATCAGGTGGATGTTCATCATATATGTTATATTTGTACTTCTTTATTATTTTAAACACGAAATGGGCTTCGTTTATCTAATAAGAAACAAGTTTAATCTATCATGCCTCGCGGCCATAAACCGAACAACAACTTATAACCATCCGCACTACTATGGTATTCATACGCAGTATTATCAATACATGACAATATACAATATATTGCTTACAATTTCGTAAGTAATTTTGTAACAGTGTTACTGCATGGTCATTTAAATCAGAATTTTGTAATTTGTAAAGAAGAACTTCATGATCTAACGTGTCAAAAGCCTTGTTTAAATCTAGAAATATCACATCAATAATCATAATTTGTCAGAAATAATATCCTTAGTTAGTACTTAATGGCCATGATAATAACAAATATAGTCACACATTATTAATTATTAAGAGTTGTTTCAGTGTAGAACAAACTGCCTTCTTTATAATACTAAAAATAGCCTTGTTTTGCTAAATGACCTATTAATCCGACAGGTAAACATCTTAGGAGTAAGCAATACATGCATATAACTGAACATAACTTACTTTCTTTTAAGGCTGCTAATCCATTAATCATAGTTACAACCAACAGTGTGAAACATGTAAGGGAATACATCATCACTGATTACATACAATTTATTGACAACTTCATACAGCTATACATTCATCTGTGTCAACACTGATACAAAAACTCAGAGAAATGCAAGCTGATCGTGACTTCATTCATGCCGTCATTCATCTGTTTGATGTTTAACGACAATGCACTTTTATATTTATAATTGAGATCGCCTACCTGCACCAATGATTCCTGAGTGTAGACATCTCTCGTGTTCCTGTGAGATTGATTTCACTTTGAGCAGTAGCAATGTAAACAGCCGTGCTTTGTCTGTGTTTGTTTAGTGATTAAAGTTAAGCAACGTCGACCCTGATGGGTAATTGGGCAGGTAACAGTCGAGTTCAATGATCGTTCTAGGTGGGGGTTTCGTTTGCCTCATTGAGTGAGAGCTTTTTCACATCCATATGTAAAGTCAGTTGTCAGATACCTGTGACAGTCTAGTGTCTTACCTTAGAGGTATTCTTGATGAATTTATTACTGACATTAACAATGAGTAGACTCTGTCATAGCATGCAGCTACCAGCTTTCACAGTGCCATGCTACGAAGTTCCCGAAACTGATCTGTTATTTCACAACTAGACTTGCAAGAATGTTCACCAGTAAAACGGGTAAACTTATTTCCTCAAACAGCTTTTCCGAGAAACGTTTCTCGCCAGATAGTGGTACTTCTCAAAAAAAAGTCTTCCCAGAAATCGTTTTTCCCAGAATTACCATTTTACAGAATAATTTTTTCCTAGAACCGTCATTTCATAGAAAGTAAAACAACCAGATAAAGTTGTGATTTTCTAAAGCATTACATTATGCAATAGAAAAAACATAACTAAAATAGTATCATTATAATGCGTCTACGTGTATTGATTGATATGGATCACATGATAAGAAATTTGGTCTACTCGCTAATGCAAAAAGCTAGTTTTGTGACGTCAGAGTGACTAGGTAGCCAAATATATTGAACATTGAGTACTAGGCCTTAACAGTACTGAATTACTAATCTAATTATTGATTTATTGTTGTTATGGCTACCCCATGCTGCTGCTACTGACCAAAGATGAAATAGTTTTGTTTCGATCTAGATGAAACTTGGCAGTGTGTTAAACTGAGAAAAGAAATACAGTGGTAAAATAAGAACACAGATTTTATTTGTTCATCATAAAGTGAGCAATTTAGCTACCAAAGTTAAGCAACTCATAAGAAAACGTTAGTAGAACTGCTTATTACTGTTAGTTTATCTAAACTTAGCTAAACTTTAATTCAAATTATATGAAAATCAATTGAATTTCAAGTGATTGTACGCAGACTTACATAAATCACATACAGATGAATATATGTATTCAATGTAAAATACAATGAACGAAATTACAACCCCAGAAATATAAAGAACAAAGACTCCCACAATGTCTGCCATTCTAAATGATCTGTAAACGCTGCTGGCTTCTTTGTCACATTTTATTCTCGGTTCTGCTTCTAATATCCATTTGTTCATGTAACCAGATACAATCATTCTGTGAATTCTGAAGTGAAATAAAAAAGATTAACCAATTTTCATGGATTTTTCTTAGATGTATGCGATATGAAATACCTTTTACATTTGAAAGATAAAGATATTGTGTTATCTTGACCTGAAGATATTAATTATGCAAATTGTTTTTTTTAAATCAAATACTATGAGATAAAATCCTATTAGTTTTTTTAGACTGAGACATACCCTTTATTAAAAAGTTCCAAATACGGACTATTCTTTTGCATAGGAAAAGCATACTGTTGAACAAAGAAGTTATCTTCTGCGATATATACAGAGCATTTTCCAGTTCTGTAAAAGTCTTGAACCATTTCTGTTCGCAAACTCTCATAGCCTGCTATCCACGCATAATTGTTTTCTTTAACTTTGTGAAGAGCTTCGGAGGTATACTCATAATGTCTGTTAGGATTTTCAATAAATTTCCTCCATATTTCTCTTTGAATGCGAGTCTGTCCATTCTGAAGAAAGTTTAAAAAACATTTTAGTTTGAACATAATGAGGCAAGATTTAAAAATATGTAATTGTTTAGCGTTACATAGATTTTCAATGTTTTTTATGTAACTGTGCTAATGAAGACCCAATCAGTGACCTGGCCTGCAACGTTTGTGGTAAACCTTTGATTCGTCACTGAATAGCTTTTACAAACAAAATTTAATCAAACAAAAGTTGCTAAAATGACGGGTAAGTTAAGCAGTTTTCTTGTTGCACTGAGAACTCATAAAAGCAGAGCCACATATAAGTACCTTGAAGTACGTTTCCCAGCTAGCTTTGTGCCTGAATATTGGTTTAATGGTATTCTGTGCACTCAGTTCTTGAACGGTTCTTACTGGAAATTTCAAAGGAGCTGGCAAAGTTAAGAATGCAACCAGATTTCCTGAATAAACTGCAGCTAATATAACCACATACACCAACCAAGAACCAATCAGAACGCGGCACGTTGTACTCCTTGGTTCTTTTGTCAAGCCTGCAAATGTAATGAAGTTTCCAAGTACTGTAAAAGAATAGCTGAATCTACCATTTGCTTCATCTTCTGTTAATGATCATGATAACTGATTAGTGTTGGCCATAGCTATTTCTATCGCAAATGATTTAATGAGAGAAAGAGAAGTGAGAAGGGAACTGAGGCAAAGCAAATTCATGGGTTATAAAGTTAATGAGTGGAGAGCAATTGTCTTACTATAAGACTTAAGTAACCAGGTGGTTCTTCTTTTATTTTTTCATATAGATCTTTGTTTGAAATTTTCTTTGGCCATCTAATACCCAAAATGTTTCCCAAGTACTATAAAAGAATTGCTGGATCTACCGTTTTCTTAATGTTCTTCTAAAAATCATAGTCAATGATCACACTCGACCATCACTATCTGTATCATTGGTGAGAAGTAAGAAACGGAAGAGGTAAGGCAAGTTCACGAGCTGGGGAGGAGAAACTGATCTGTTATAAACATTAAGTAGCCAGTAGTATTGTACGTACTTTGCATGGAAGCAGCTCGTAATAACATTTCAAACCAGTGTGACAGTGACAATGGAGATGACCTTTTCTTCAAACACGTTCTGCTAGCCTCTATGATGCGAGCCACAATGGTCATTATTAATAAACTACCAATAAAAGAATACCACACCTGTAAAAAAATTAACGAAATTAATAAATAATCTCAAGACAGGTAAACACAACAAAAAACTATACACTGCTATAGCAGTGGACTGTCAACACCACTTCCAGTATAGATATAATACAACTAGACAAATGTACAACCATACATGAAACACTCTCTTTCAGACATTATGAATAAATACATTCTTTTTTAAAAGTTGATATTCTGCACTTAGCTACATGTAGCACATGCTTGCATATCTAAAGTAACCGCCCACTTACATGAAAGTGAACTTACCGAATTCGTAAAAAGTTACCTGTGACGAGAATGGAGCAATGAAAGCGCGAAGATTTAACGTTTGTACTGGTCGCTTTATCATAAATGTACCACGTGAATCGCTGTACGAAACTGTGAAATCTGCAACTTCTAATCTTTCATGTAACACCGTGAAAGTACCAACACCAAATTCAACTTCCTGAAAAATGAAATTACAGAAACTGGGTTTTGAATTTAAATTAACTAAAACAGCTAACACTGTGGTATTGATTCTTACATCCTAAGATTCTGCTGTCAGGGATAACCACAGGCAGAAAAAGGTATTTTTCAGATCTGTGGTTTCGAACAGATGCAATGCAATTATAAGCAAAGAAGGATTACCCGCTGTGAGAATTATTGATGCTCGAAGAAACATTGCATACCGTAGCTCACAGTTTAACTGGTCCGTAACAACAGAAACATTAAGCAGCATCACGTTTTGACAATTATGTTGTATTTAGGTGGGTGAGCAAATAAACCGCAAGCAAAATTTGTGCATTTAAAAGAAAATTTTCAACTCTTTTCACTTCATTATTTTTAGTTAAGGATCCTTATAAATGTGCAACATACAATCTCACTCAGACTCAGACACCAACACGTCGTCTTAAAAGTTGGTAAAAAATAACATATTAGCTGACAAGTATGTAAACGTTTTATTATACAAATTAATCAGAAATGGATAAAAACTTATCTGAATTTCTGTAGTAGCACATTTGACTTTGATACTTTAAATTCTAATTGTGTAGTAGGTCAATCATTTATTAATGTACCTTTCTAGCGATCATTCCCATAATTCCATTCCAAGAACCATCGGCCTGTTTAGAACCAAACTTTCCATCCACACTGGGTATCAAATCATACCTTAAAAATGCCAAATAGAATGAAGGCAACGTGACTTCGAAAGCCTAAAAACTGTGTTCACGTACGTGAAGCAGTACGATGAGATTAAATGATGTTATGATTACCATGATGATTAGTTTCTGAAGAAACAGACAACTTATGATGATTGGCTGAAGATTAAACAGACGACTTACAGACACCAATAAGAGTTGCCTTATAGATGCCGTTTACTCACAAACTGGACTTGGTACAGACTCGATATGGACTGTGTCCAGAATCACACAGCATGTAATAAAGCAAACTTTTATAACTTGTTTAAATTTAAATCCTATTTGCATATTTAAAACTGATTCTATAAACAAAAACCGGTATTCTTTTACCAATAAGTATATGTAGGTATTATAATCTATCAGCAATTAGAGTTCCTTTACAAGCAGTTTAGACGAGAAAAATGAAAGATTGGAAAAACAGTCAGCAGGAAAGGTGAAAAACATTGATAGGTAAACTAGACGAAAGAAAGAGAAAGAGAGAGAAGTTAGATGGATGGATAGATGGATAAATGGATGGATGGATGGATGGATGGATGGATGGATGGATGGATGGATGGATGGATGGATGGATGGATGGATGGATGGATAGATGGATAAGTAGATGGATAGATGGATAAGTAGATGGGTAGATGGATAAATTGAGTGATAGACAGATAGAAGACGAGAGTGAGAGACAAAGAGATAGAGGGGGAGAGGGGGAAGAGCGAGAGAGAGAGAGAGATGAAATGTGCATACGTAAAATTAAACATGTCTGCCAAACCACTGAGAATATTGATGATTAGCCCAGAATGATTTGCGCCAGCTTCTAAATTTCCCGGAACAATATATGGTGCAGACTAAAACGACAAAAACAAAAAGTACTTAAAGTAAAAAATGATTAAGCTATGCAAATTGTATAAAAGAGTAACTAATGTAAGTACATAATTAATTTATAAATATTACACTCGTGACTAGGTGTTAAAGACACAAATAGTAATTATAAGCGTATAGGGTGAGCTTACTTGACAATAACTTAATAAAGTAGGATTTATACTGACTTAAATACAAACTCCTGTAAAAGAAATATAAACTCTTGTAAAAGAACAGCCGTTTTCAAACAAAAAGATATTCACCTGGACTAATAATAGCAAAATGTTAACAGCTACAAAAACATGCAGGAAGTGGCCATATCATGTCAGTTCATATCATGATGAGATGGTTTTGACGTCTGAGACAAAGATGACATCATTTGCGGCACCGATGTTGATAGTTATAACGACGAAAAAGATGTCAATAAGGATGGTGATGATAAGAGCAGTAAGTATTCATAACCTTTGAATAGTTTCTTACAAAAATCGTATGCTAACTGTAAAGTTATTATGCTAAATTAATTATGCAAAAATTTAAGACTGTGTAAATTAAAATTGTGTAACTTACATGATTGATCATTACTCCAGCTTTAAGTTTTCTTCATTTAATTTGTACTTTGTCATTGGAAATAGATATTCTTCCTTTTCGAGACCTTTTCCCTAGAAAAGAAAGAGAAAACGATAAAGCATCTGGAGGCTGTGAAACATTTTGCAAGGCTAATCAGCCCCCATGCAGTGAAATACTGCAAAAAATGTCTATGGATGTACTTTTTCTAAGTACTGTCCGAGAGCTATATGAACAAAGTACTAACTTAATACCAAAAATTCAAATGAAGAAATGGAAAAAATCATCCTAGCGCAATCAGTAAATAAACACATTTTCACCTCATTTGGTTGCATCAATTTTTGCAGTGTATTCCTGATGCCACGTGGGGCTCCAGATGCTGACACCGTCTTGATGGTGTAAAGCTTAACATCTTTACTCTAAAAAGACAGAACATATTTATATGACATAAATTAATGCTAAGCAAGACATGTTTACAAGTTAGTAAACAGGTATAGGCATATCCATAGAGCTAGCTAATAATATGTATGTAATATCGTGCATATAGCCATAGCTTATAAGTATGCACCTTAATACACAAGACTTCTTACAAATCAATTGCACGTTTGTTAGGAAGAAAACAGTTTTCACATGTACCCACCTTATTAGTTGAAGAAAGTGGTGAACTAATAATGAGAGCATTTGTGAATGCTGGAATGACGTTGATAAATGTTTGAGGTTTATCTTCTAAAACAAATATCCATCGATTGATGAAATCGAAACTATTGGAAGACATTGCCTGCAAAAGGTTTGGCTTGTTTGTCATAAATGTACAAAGATAACATTTCAAAACTGTTAGATAACCAAAGCCACCTTATGAATGAAGTGAAGTGCCATTATTTTTATTACTTCATTACTTATTTAATAATTTTTAAAAGAAGTCTCTAACTTATACCGTCCAACAATAATAGGTCTAATATTTTATTAGCTTATTGGCCCAGAATTGGCAGTTACTGAAATTCAATTTTATAAGCTTGCAAACTTTGCATAGCATTTTCGAAGGGAAGCGAGCGAATTCTCCAAAACTGGATGATTCATTCTATGAAAGCAAATGAATTAAAACTTGCTGTACCTTTTAATAAAACGAAAATTTGCTGATTTAAGATGTTTTAACTTGTTCCAAAGTGTTAAAATAAGCTACCAATAGAACTTACACTTAAATTCTTTTAACAGGGAAATAAAAACTCATCATTTTAAGAACTATTTTAATGCATCAGTGGAAATGTTTTGCAAATTTTTAATGATTTATAAATAGGTCTAATTGCATTATAACTTTTTAGTACGTTATCTAAATATTTTTATTTTTACAGCAACTTTGAAAAAATATTGAAAGACCGTTTTATATAAATACACACATTATACATTAATAATATTATAAATTCTGCAACGTTGGACAACTTAAGCAATTTACAAAACTACAAGTTCTTTGAAAAGAAAAACTTACCAATTCCACAAGACTGGAGGACTTCAGTGAGTTTCCAACGACCACAAAGGTGTTAATTTTTTCCTTCTTCGACATAAAGAGTTCCCATGTTGCCTCATGGTTGTCGTTTATCAATGTTATAGACATGTCCTTGGCATGTTGGAAAATATAATCTGTTATATCCTCCAAACAATTACAATTACCTATAATAAAAAAGTGGTATGTTGCACAAACCACTGTAGCATTGTGGAATGAATGAACTTTTAATCTGAAATGCAGCCAACAGAAGTAATAGCATTTGACTACCATAAGATCTAATCAAAGTTCATTAGCAATTAATCATGATAGCAAAGAAATTGTCTTATTGTTTTGTTACTTACAGATTATATTGATGAACCAACTTCTTCATGAACCAACAATATATTACCTGTATGATTTAGAACAATAATTCCAACAGACTGCCATTTCAATACCTTGAGGCATTCTCCAAGAGCTGATAGTCGTTTCTCCATGTCGCAACGGATACTTTTCGCAATTTCGTTAGTTCCTAAAGTTAATAAACAAAAAGAGTCATTTATAACGAGGGTCGTTTATATCCACCTCGAGTACATGTTTGCTACATGGGGAAGTAATTCTGACATGGGGGGCAATTTGCTCTCCGGGGAGAGATAGTAAGTCTAAGGGGACGGATTTTAGTTAAAGAAGGAGCTCCAAACTTCTAGGTTTTTACTTTCGACACCCCTCTTCTCTATAAGGTTCTGTCACTTGTTACATCCTGTGAGCTTGTGTTCCCTTGATTTATTTTAGTGTCATTAGGACGTTCTATTATTTCTAAGAAAGTTAAGATTTATCCACCAGGTGGCTTCTTGACAGACTTTCGTAATTCATTAAAGCATTTTTTGCATAGGAAGACGTCATTTAATACTGGATTATGGTTTATGGCAGCATACCGAAGCAGGTAAAAGATTTGAAAATAATAGCAATTGGCCTTTAACATTTTTTTATCTCCTAACCTTTTATATTTAAATGTCTATAAAGAGTTAAATACTTAAGACATTTCATTCATGCACGGCATATTGAACGCACTAATAAGCGCAATTTTGTCATGATGAACCAGAATGACAGGCCTTAATACCTGGGTTGTGGAATGCGACAAACACGAGCTTGTAAACAAGTAAGACACAAGTGAAAAGTGAAGCTAATAAATAAAGTTAGAAATTTTATTTCCAATTACGAAGTTTGAATCACATGGACTGCATGATTAACCAACAATTCTAAAATTAATTATAAAAAAAGAAACGACAGCTTTCGTAGCAAACATAATACATGCTGCTGCACGGTTAGCAGAAGGCTTAGGTTCAAATCCCAGTGGAGGTACAAGACGTTTTCAGATTTTCTAATTAATTATGGAATTATTTAAGTGATTAATGATGCCATACATATGTGTATAAGCCAAATTTTGAAAAATGGGAAAAGCCAAGCATTAGGAAAGCAAATATGTAGCTTGACATTGAGATGCAAATATTGAAAGCTGTGCCATCACAGTGTTTATATCATGGGAAAGTTTCAGGCATAATCCAGTAATTATCCCACGTTTAACTTCTGATTGTTGGTGCTTACTAGATCAAGAGTTTTTTTTATAGTATTTCTTAATTATGCCAAAACTGTAATAATAATAATAATAATAATAATAATAATAATAGTAAAATAATAATAGTAATAATTTATTTAATTAGTACTTAATAGGTATAATAATAATATATTATACAGTCTTACGTATTTCATTATTAAAAGTTTCTTTCAGTCTACAACAAATTGTTTTTTATAATGCTATCAGTTACTTGTTTTCCTAAAATGATGACCTATTAAAGTCTCTCAGTAAAAATTTTCAACATTAAAATTAACGTTATACATATTGTATGAGTCAGCTAAATAGCTCCCAGGAACAAGTGTTTTTTACGTTTATTTAAAACCCGAGTTTATATATAGTCTTGATTTGATCTGAACTGATCAATTTATGTCCAATCTGAAATTTATTTATTTTTTATTTATTTTTTGTTTATTATTATTATTATCACAATCAGTACAATATAATGACATTAAGCACACAGTGACAACAAAATTATCACATCTATTGTATTAAATTGTTATGTTTCATACACTATCGCTATCATAAAAGAATAATTGTACTGCAGTGGGCTAGACAAGCAAAGAAGAAATCACATTTACATACTGCTGCATATTACTGTGATATGCACAACCCGAATATAAGATTGGAGTATTTTTAATCACAACATAATATAATTAAAAACATAAGCTGTACTTGCATATACCTGATTACAATGAACACAACTTACTTTCTTCTAATGCTGTTAATCCGTTAATCAAAGCTACAACCAACAGTGTAAAACATGCAATGCAATACATCATCACTGATTACGTATAAGTTATTGAAACTTCACACATTTGCACATTTGTGTGTGTCAATACTAATATAAAAGTTCAAAGAAATGTAAACTGCTCACTAATGGTGGTGACTTGTCATGCATCCATCGTACGTCTTTTTCATGTTTAATTAACAACACGCGTGTTTACATTATTTTATAACGCAGACCTCCAACCATCATCAGTGAATCCCAGATGGTACATGCCTCACTTGTTTCTATGGGTTTGATTTTAAATTGAACATTGGCATTTTAGGGAGGTGTAACAGGCCGAGAGGTTACTGTGTTTGCTTAGTGACCAAAGTTAAACAACGTCGAACCTGACAAGTAACTAAATTGGTAACAGTTATGTTTAATGCTCATTCCATGTAGTTTCGTTTGCGATATTGCCTCAATGAGGGAGGGTCAGATAGTGTCTCGCCTTGGAGGTATTTTTAGTAAACTCATTTCATGACTGATCCTGTTATTAAGTACAGGAATTAACCAGCCTTCAAAGCGTCAAACTGTAAATAAATTCTTGAAACTGATTTGTTATTTCATTTCTAGACACACAAGAATGTTCGCTTGAAAGAATTGCTTCTTCTTAGAAATGTTTCTGGAAGAAAAAATTCACAGAAAGCTTTTTTTGGACATGAATGTATATATATATATGCAGTTTAGGCTTGCATCTGGTTAAGTGAAAACATATTGAAATCGTAGCGTGCTCTGCAAACTTTTTTTTGATACAATTAGGAGTATTGGTGCAGAAACCCAAATTTTCAGTCTTCAGTTTTGATAACTTTCCTGGCAAGTTTAGTTTTAAAAAATTGTGTTCATTCCATTATTAATTAATCTAATTAAATAAATCTAAACAATTATTCGTACTGTACTAATCAGTACTATACTATTGGTAGATGTTGCAAATAAGTAAGCTGCAATTGCTAAACAGATCCATATTAGCCGATTTTATGACGAAGTAACAAATTTTCAAGCAGGTTATATATATATATATATATATATATATATATATATATATATATATATAGATAGATAGATAGATAGATAGATAGATAGATAGATAGATAGATAGATACATATATATATATATGTATATTATTTTATATTATAGATATAAAATTTACAAACGTCTATACGCACAATTTCATTCAAACGACATTATTTCAAATTCATTTCATTAATTCATGCAGTTCTTTGTCTTTTTCTTTGGTGAAAATAACTTATTTTATCCAATCTATTTGCATTTCCAAGATACAGACGTTAGTGCCCGTCTAACTAGCGAATGGCAAAATTCATGAAACAGCGAAAAACTAGCAGCGTGAACACAAAATTACTTTTGTGTGGTAATAATTCTTTCACGTAAGTCATTCATTAAAAAAAGTATGTTCCCTGTCAGTATTTTAAACAGTAAATTGTTTTGAGTTATAGTTTCAGATCGGGTCTGATTTTCTTTTAATTATACATGTACATGTAGTTGTCATTGGAAAGCAAACTTAATAACACAATTTTTAATAGTAATCAGGTACTTCATTGTACAATTACTGTGCTAATTCATATTTCTGTACAAGTTTTCTCATGTCACAATAAAGTTTATTGCAACAACAAAACACAGCATTTAACAAAGATGCCTGGTAATCTTGTAAAAAAGCATCTTGATCCGGTAGCTGGAGTTGCTCTATTGCAACATTACAGGAACTATGCAATTTTTCATTTGCCTGTTACGATGACGGTACTCTTGCATTCGAATAATAATAATTACATTTATGCATATTAAATACATAGAAAATTACTGTAAATATTTACATCATTTAATTAGTTATAATCACAACAAAACTGTACACGAAAATTTCATTACTAGAATTAGCAAACCACCTAAATGTAAAAGTAACTTCGTACAGGAGAATTTAGTTTAGTCTTGGAACAGCTGAAGTAGAAACGTACAGGTAAAGTGTTACCTGTTCCGAGCAAAGATGAACTGGAAGCTGATTCAACTTGTCCATCACCAGAAAGGAGATCTGATTAGGAAATTATAATTTTTCCTCTCTTTTTGATAAAACTGGGTGACAAAAAATATTTTTTACTCCAAGAAATGAAGAAATGTATAAACTCTCTACATCTATCGTCTAAATAATTTAATGCCGGTCAGAAAACAGTCACTCTCTCCTTCCCTCGCTCGCTCTTTCTCTCTTTGTAATTCATTCATCCCTCTTTTGGCTCTCCCTCTCCCCCTCCTCTCTCTCTGTCTCTCTCTCTCTCTGTCTCTCTCTCTCTCTCTCTCTCTCTCTCTCTCTCTCTCTCTCTCTCTCTCTCTCTCTCTCCCCCCTCCTCTCTCTCTGTCTCTCTCTCTCTCTGTCTCTCTCTCTCTCTCTCTCTCTCTCTCTCTCTCTCTCTCTCTCTCTCTCTCTCTCTCTCCCTCCCTCCCTCCCTCCCGCTGATTCCAACTACTATATGTGACACTGCAACTCAAAAAAAAACAGTAAATAAAAAATTACATTTATATTACATCTCCTGACAATAATGCCCACAAACTGCATTAAATTACACGTTTTTCTGAAACCGAATACTTTCGTAGAAAATGTGGCAATTAATAAACAGTACAAGCAAATATGGCTTCCATTAACTCAATTCACCACTTAATATTTAGTAGAAAATCTTTCTCATCTATAAGAATTATCAGTTTATTGTAGGCGAAGGATAATATTGCACAAATCATGAGATATTAATACAAGTCTACGTAACATAAGAATCTATTAAAGGTTTAAATATTTGCAAAAAGTTCAAGAAAAAATGAACTAGGACTGCAATGCATTGTCTTCCGGAAATTCAGGTCATAACTTTGGGACACCCTGTACACTACAAAGCTATACACATTAGAAAAAAGAAGAATTTCATAGTAAAGGTTGTTGCTGATATTGTTGCTGGTTCTGTTGATCTGACACATGATTACTGTAACCAGCAGAGTCAGAACCTGGTGGCGCCATCTCCTGGGGCATTGATGAAGTAGAACTGAAATACAATAAAACTTTAATGCAACGGACAAAAAGAAAAGTTATATATACGAATTTTTGTAAAACAATAGTTTCTTTACACAAATATTTAAAGAAATTGAACTGAAACATGTGCAAATATTCACAAAACTTGGCAATGTCGCGTTATACCACGCTCGTTTGTAACTACAACTTCGTTACAATGCCAACTTTTGGCTTGTAGATTTCCATGATATATTAAATGTAACGAATACTGCCATTCTCGCCCATCTCAACCTGCCAACCAGTGACTTGCCAGAAGTTTTTTTTACATAATGAATCAACGAGAGAGAGAGAGAGAGAGAGAAAGAGAGAGAGAGAGAGAAGAGAGAGAGAGAGAGAGGAGAGAGAGAGAGAGAGAGAGAGAGAGAGAGAGAGGAGAGAGAGAGAGAGAGAGAGAGAGAGAGAGAGAGAGAGAGAGAGAGAGAGAGAAAGAGAGAGAGAGAGAGAGCGAGAGAGAGATGCAACACTAGGGACCATATCAGTAAAATTTTTAAATGCTTTACAAAGGTCACCTATGTTCTTACATTAAGCAGATCAGTAAAAATCACACTTAACTTCTTACAACAAAATTCCACACAGAAAACTGTAGTTACAAGACAAGAAATGTTTGCTCAAGAATAGAGGATACTGCTAAAGTAACATCAAAAGTAGATTCCTACCTTGGAGCATAATTCATCCCACCAGATGGCGTTGGCTGTGGAACCGGTTGTTGCGACTGATTGACAACAGAGGGAGCACCGTCTGTTTGTGCTGAGGGCATATAACCTTGTGGACCTATTTGTGGTGGCCCATAAATCTACAAGTGATATCAAATGTACTGCATCAACAAAGCAGATGGCAGCACTGTAGAAAAATCATTTAATTTCAACAGTTGCTGATTAATAATATTAGTAAGTATAAACAATATTGTTATGGAGAATCTATAACTGATAGTCAGAGTCGGTGCTAGGCAATACGGAGCCCAATTAGAAAATTGCTAGTGGGGCCGCTTACCCTACAAATGCTAAAAATTAATGGCTTGTGCTTCGTGTAGTACGTCAGTCTCAGACAAAAATTATTGAGTGTTTGACACTCCGCCATTAGGGAGAATGATGTACTAAAAATGGAAATGAGTTTTAATGATTTATTACAAGTCATGATGGTTACTGAGACATTATTTGTGCACAGGCCTTCTAAAAACAGACTTTTCTGGCTGTTCTATCCGAGAAATCTTTCAAAATCATTTCAAAGTGAAAGGTTTTTGTAATGCCATTTTCTATAGCTTAGTCAAATTATTTAGTCTGTCTTGTGAAACTGTTGACCATAAGTATGTTTTAATCTGTTTCGAGGGTTTGAAAGCCTTCCCCAAATTAGCAAAATTACAATTAAATGATTATCTAACTAATGCATATAGAATTCGCCAATTATCTTTTTTTAAAAAACGAAAATGGTCATGACAACCTGAAATTACAAAACAAACAAAGAAACAATCAGTAAAAAACATTGAAACATTCATATACGATGCTACTAGACTGAATGGTTTCACTGCGTTCATAATGTCAAGAAACTTCGTGCACGCTGGACACTTATTAATGCATCATAGTGTCCTTGACTCGAGCTCGTGTGAGGGGGCCCCCTCTTAGCTGTGCACGCTGGACACTTAATGCATTATAGTGTCCTCGGCTCGAACTCGTGCGAAGGGCCCCCTCTTAGCACGGGCCCAATTTGAAGAAATCTGTCTAATTGGATTTCTAATCTGTCTAACTGTCCCTGCCGATAGTTAAAACTGATATTGCCAAACTCTTGATAATTACCGTAATCTTATTTAAAAATAAAGATTTGTAACAAAATATATAATTACAAACTGAATAGTTTAACTAAAGCAGTTGTTGATTTTTATCATTGCAGCCATACAGTCTTATTACTATTGCTGATAGTCTAAAATATCCTATTCCTGGCATTTAACATTATAATTATTATAGCACACTAAGCTTAATATGGTATCTGTTTATGTATAGCTGAATTTTTTAGAAAAATACAATATACGTACATGTTGAGGCTGTGTTTGAAATTGGTAAGGTAAAAATATAATATACGTACATGTTGAGGCTGTGTTTGAAATTGGTAAGGTAAAAATATAATATACGTACATGTTGAGGCTGTTTGAAATTGGTAAGGTAAAAATATAATATACGTACATGTTGAGGCTGTGTTTGAAATTGGTAAGGTAAAAATATAATATACGTACATGTTGAGGCTGTGTTTGAAATTGGTAAGGTAAAAATATAATATACGTACATGTTGAGGCTGTTTGAAATTGGTAAGGTAAAAATATAATATACGTACGTGTTGAGGCTGTGTTTGAAACTGGTAAGGTAAAAATATAATATACGTCATGTTGAGGCTGTGTTTGAAATTGGTAAGGTAAAAATATAATATACGTACATGTTGAGCTGTTTGAAATTGGTAAGGTAAAAATATAATATACGTACATGTTGAGGCTGTGTTTGAAATTGGTAAGGTAAAAATATAATATACGTACGTGTTGAGGCTGTGTTTGAAACTGGTAAGGTAAAAATATAATATACGTACACGTTGAGGCTGTGTTTGAAATTGGTAAGGTAAAAATATAATATACGTACATGTTGAGGCTGTGTTTGAAATTGGTAAGGTAAAAATATAATATACGTACATGTTGAGGCTGTGTTTGAAATTGGTAAGGTAAAAATATAATATACGTACATGTTGAGGCTGTGTTTGAAATTGGTAAGGTAAAAATATAATATACGTACGTGTTGAGGCTGTGTTTGAAATTGGTAAGGTAAAAATATAATATACGTACATGTTGAGGCTGTGTTTGATATTGGTAAGGTAAAAATATGATATACGTACGTGCTGAGGCTGTGTTTGAAACTGGTAAGGTAAAAATATGATATACGTCATGTTGAGGCTGTGTTTGATATTGGTAAGGTAAAAGTATAATATACGTACATGTTGAGGCTGTGTTTGAAATTGGTAAGGTAAAAATATAATATACGTACATGTTGAGGCTGTGTTTGAAATTAGTAAGGTAAAAATATAATATACGTACATGTTGAGGCTGTGTTTGAAACTGGTAAGGTAAAAATATAATATACGTCATGTTGAGGCTGTGTTTGAAATTAGTAAGGTAAAAATATAATATACGTACATGTTGAGGCTGTGTTTGAAACTGGTAAGGTAAAAATATAATATACGTACATGTTGAGGCTGTGTTTGATATTGGTAAGGTAAAAATATAATATACGTACATGTTGAGGCTGTGTTTGATATTGGTAAGGTAAAAATATAATATACGTACATGTTGAGGCTGTGTTTGAAACTGGTAAGGTAAAAATATAATATACGTACACGTTGAGGCTGTGTTTGAAACTGGTAAGGTAAAAATATAATATACGTACACGTTGAGGCTGTGTTTGAAACTGGTAAGGTAAAAATATGATATACGTCATGTTGAGGCTGTGTTTGATATTGGTAAGGTAAAAGTATAATATACGTACGTGCTGAGGCTGTGTTTGAAATTAGTAAGGTAAAAATATAATATACGTACATGTTAAGGCTGTGTTTGAAATTGGTAAGGTAAAAATATAATATACGTACATGTTGAGGCTGTGTTTGATATTGGTAAGGTAAAAATATAATATACGTACATGTTGAGGCTGTGTTTGAAATTGGTAAGGTAAAAATATAATATACGCACATGTTGAGGCTGTGTTTGAAATCAGTAAGGTAAAAATATAATATACGTACACGTTGAGGCTGTGTTTGAAATTGGTAAGGTAAAAATATAATATACGTACATGTTAAGGCTGTGTTTGAAATTAGTAAGGTAAAAATATAATATACGTACATGTTGAGGCTGTGTTTGATATTGGTAAGGTAAAAATATAATATACGTACATGTTGAGGCTGTGTTTGATATTGGTAAGGTAAAAATGTTAAAGGCCAATTGCTATTATTTTCAAATCTTTTACCTGCTTCGGTATGCTGCCATAAACCATAATCCAGTATTAAATGACGTCTTCCTATGCAAAAAATGCTTTAATGAATTACGAAAGTCTGTCAAGAAGCCACCTGGTGGATAAATCTTAACTTTCTTAGAAATAATAGAACGTCCTAATGACACTAAAATAAATCAAGGGAACACAAGCTCACAGGATGTAACAAGTGATAGAACCTTATAGAGAAGAGGGGTGTCGAAAGTAAAAACCTAGAAGTTTGGAGCTCCTTCTTTAACTAAAATCCGTCCCCTTAGACTTACTATCTCTCCCCGGAGAGCAAATTGCCCCCCATGTCAGAATTACTTCCCCATGTAGCAAACATGTACTCGAGGTGGATATAAACGACCCTCGTTATAAATGACTCTTTTTGTTTATTAACTTTAGGAACTAACGAAATTGCGAAAAGTATCCGTTGCGACATGGAGAAACGACTATCAGCTCTTGGAGAATGCCTCAAGGTATTGAAATGGCAGTCTGTTGGAATTATTGTTCTAAATCATACAGGTAATATATTGTTGGTTCATGAAGAAGTTGGTTCATCAATATAATCTGTAAGTAACAAAACAATAAGACAATTTCTTTGCTATCATGATTAATTGCTAATGAACTTTGATTAGATCTTATGGTAGTCAAATGCTATTACTTCTGTTGGCTGCATTTCAGATTAAAAGTTCATTCATTCCACAATGCTACAGTGGTTTGTGCAACATACCACTTTTTTATTATAGGTAATTGTAATTGTTTGGAGGATATAACAGATTATATTTTCCAACATGCCAAGGACATGTCTATAACATTGATAAACGACAACCATGAGGCAACATGGGAACTCTTTATGTCGAAGAAGGAAAAAATTAACACCTTTGTGGTCGTTGGAAACTCACTGAAGTCCTCCAGTCTTGTGGAATTGGTAAGTTTTTCTTTTCAAAGAACTTGTAGTTTTGTAAATTGCTTAAGTTGTCCAACGTTGCAGAATTTATAATATTATTAATGTATAATGTGTGTATTTATATAAAACGGTCTTTCAATATTTTTTCAAAGTTGCTGTAAAAATAAAAATACTTAGATAACGTACTAAAAAGTTATAATGCAATTAGACCTATTTATAAATCATTAAAAATTTGCAAAACATTTCCACTGATGCATTAAAATAGTTCTTAAAATGATGAGTTTTTATTTCCCTGTTAAAAAAATTTAAGTGTAAGTTCTATTGGTAGCTTATTGTGGTGTTTTTGCCTTGTTTAAAAACCCACCTATCCCTTGCTACAATAAATAATGTCTTCGCTGGAAGCGGACATGTTTGTTTACAAAATCAACTTTGCAACCCGCCGATAGAGGGCGCGCAACAAGGAATCATGCCAATCGAGAGCTGTTGGGATGTTCGGTAAACCAATTAATTTACCGAAGATTATTTTTGGTAGAGCTTAACAAATTGTTACTATTTGTTAGCTGCAAAATAATTAGAAGAAAGCAGATGACAAAGTATACAGTAAAATAAGCAATTTAATAGCTTGTTAAGAAGATGCCAATGGAAATAAGTAGCAGTTGCTCAAAACCCTCATTACACATGCAGTATGGTATCACTTGGCAACGCGCATGCGCAGAGCACTGCATTTGTGTATAAAAACAAGAGTTTTAGCCGTGATCAATGCCTTTTTGCCCTGCTGTGACAAAAGCAGTAAAAACAAAAACCCTGCTGAGATAAAAGCAGTGAAAACCAAACCTGAAATAAAGGTGAGAAATTAAAACTCAAACTTCCAAGTTGAAGGATGAAATAACTCAAATTGCCATAGTCACATGAACTTGTGACTAAATTGAGGCAAAGAAGTACAGATATTTATCTGACAAATTGAACAGCCCACTGCATTCTGAAATAGAATGATGTAACTTTAAATTAACAATGTGCCATTTTCAACATTCAATTTGAAGTTTGCTTTGAATAATGAAGTTGAAGACATCAACTTGAATTGGAGTGTTTACTCCTATTATTGTATCTGATTTATGATTAGAAAATAAACTGGTTAAACTTAATTTCTCATTATTTGCATTTTCCTTCCACTGGTTCAGTGTGATCCAATTTGGTACACATATGCAGAAATGGACCCAAACTTCACACCTACACTATTACCATAGTGAGGTTAATGTACTTGTGGTGCACACAATTCATTCCCCTAGACAACAAAAACTATAATGATGCCAAACAGTGCAAACCACATTACATTTTGGGGGCTCGTCCGGGATCTTTCTGCATTATGTTGAACCTGTGGAGTGAATTTGAATTAGTTTAACCAATGGGTTTATTTCATTTCTTTTTGTGTATATTTACTTATTTAAGGTCCTTTCTATACTCAAAGCCTAAAAAGCAAGAAAATATAGCTGAACAGGCAAGCACGAATATGAAAAGGTCTGGTGCCATTAGAAAAAGGCCAACATTACAGAACATATCTGCTGCTGTTCAAAAAGCACCTAAACTTGAGCAGGATGTTCATGAAATTTCAGATTTAACACTGGGCTCACCCATTTTGGGCACCAGTGATGGTAAAAATATCAATCTGATTTATGATGGTAATTTACCTCAGTCAAAAATGAGACAAAATCCATCTCATTGGTCCACAGATGGTAATGTGTCTGAAGTCAGTGAAACGATGCCTTCATTCACAGCACCCAGGGCTGGGGAAACACCATCTTCTACTACATGGCACTCACCTTCAACAAACTTGAAAAGATTAAGTGCAATGTCTGAAATGGGAAGGTCAGCTAAAGAGAAAAAGCCACCCATTTTTAAGTCTGGTAACAGCCTTCAATTTAGACAGTTCATTGCCAAATTTGAAATTGTGGCCAGATATAATCAGTGGTCGAGGACAGAGTGGGTAACTCAGTTGATGCTGTGTTTAGAAGGGGATGCTCTTGAAATAGTAATGGATTTTAATGAGACCTCTGATATTACATACAGTGAAGTTGTAGAAGCTCTGGCACGCAGGTTTGACCCTGCTGAACGTATGCTCCAATATAGGAGTGAATTACGTAGTAGGATGAGAAAACCTAATGAAACCCCGGAGGAGTATGGTGCAGTAATACGTAGAATGTTTAGTATGGCATACCCAGAACTTCCACGCGATACGTGTGAAGAACTTCTGGTGGATAAATATCTAGAAGGGCTTGGGGATGTTGAAGTGCATAAGCATACGAGTCTCCAAGAACCAAAAACTTTGGATGAAGCAGTCACTAAAGTGGCTCAGTATGAAGCTGTTTGCAGGGAAACAGCAGATGTAAAAATTAAAAAACGTATTCCTCCAAGGATTAATCAGGTCACGTCTCAGCGTAATGCTGAAAAAGATGTTACCTTGAAAGAAATTTTGAAAGAGCTAACTAGCTTAAAGGAACAGTTGCTTGCTCTCAAAGCTGAAAAACAAGATTCAGCTGCCATCAAACAGCAGCAAGTCAATTCGACTTTACAAGCTCAAGATAGATATCCTAACATACGAAACCCCGACTTAGAATGTTTCTATTGTCATAAGAAAGGTCATATAATCAGAAACTGTAGGGAGAGATTCCCAAAGAGAGTACAGCTCAAGATTTCTGATTCGAAAGACTTGCCTAGTGTAGAATCAGTCACTGCCATAAAGGCTGCTGATTCGTTAAACTAAGCAGGGCCGGGCACGGGGCCAGTGTTCCGGTCAGCAACTTAAAGGCCCTGGGAAGTCTATCTCGCACTGGCCCCGGAGCCATCATCAAAGAGATAGAAACAGTTCCGAATTGGGAAGACCATTTAGCTCTTCCTTATTCTGACCATAGTGATAATTATATTTTTCCAATCGAACACAAGCCATGTTGGCATGTGGAAATAATGGTAAATAATTTTAGTATAAATTTTGTGGTGGACACAGGTGCCAGTGCAACAATTTTGGACTTGCACCTGTACTACACTCTGCCCGAGGATGATAGACCTGAACTCCGCTATTCGGAGAAAAATTTGCAAGCTGCTAGTGGCCATTTATTAAATCAGATTGGAGAAGCTGATTTTGAAATTGAATTGGCTGGCATACACTCTGTAGTTACAATGGTTGTTGCTTCTGTTGGCGGACCGTTTGGAATATTGGGTTTGGATATTTTGGAAGAGAAAAATGCTATATTCAATGTACAGCAAGGAATTCTCTTTATAGATGATTTATCCATCCCATGTTTTAAAAATCCGGAAGAAGAATGGGATGAATATCCTGGTCGTTTAGATGACCATGAAGCTTATCCTGTTGCAAAAGTGCAGCCTATTCCAAACAGTGATGAAATAACCTCCATATGTCCAGAACATTTGCAGAGTTTGATAGATAGTGTTGATTCAACCCTCTCTTCGGAGCAAAAGAACCAAGTTGCAAATCTCTTGGTACAGTTTGTAGAAGCATTTGTTGGGCCAAGTAACAGGTTTGGCAGAACTGCTATTGTCAAACATGTGATTGATACTGGCACAGCACGCCCTATAAAACAGGCACCTAGAAGGTTGCCTGAGAAAAAAATAGCTGCTGCTGAAGCAGAATTAGAGAGAATGTTGGCCGAAGATATAATCGAGCCAAGCTGTAGCCCATGGGCATCACCCATTGTTTTAATTCCTAAGAAAGATGGCAGTTTTCGTTATTGCATCGATTATAGGAAACTGAATGATGTCACATATAAAGATGCATATCCATTACCACGAATTGAAGAAGTTTTTGATGCCCTTAGAGGTTCATGTTGGTTCTCAACTTTTGATTTGGCCAACGGTTTCTGGCAAGTTGAAATGTCAGAAGAATCTAAGGCAAAAACTGCCTTTGCCACAAGACAAGGGCTCTACCAATTTAAGGTGATGCCCTTTGGTCTTTCCAATGCACCAGCCACCTTTGAACGTTTGATGGAAACAGTGCTCCGAGGTTTACAGTGGAGCCACTGTTTGATATACCTGGATGATATCATTGTCTTTGGTAAAAGTTTCACAGAAGCAATGAGCAACTTGCACTTAGTATTTGAACGTCTGAGAAATGCCAATTTGAAAATAAAGGCATCTAAGAGTAAGCTGTTTCAAACAAGCGTAAAATTTCTGGGACATGTTGTGTCTGGTGATGGTATAAGAACTGACCCAGAGAAAATTTCTGTTGTGCAAAATTGGAAAATTCCAAGCACACAGACTGAAATGCGAAGTTTTCTAGGATTCGCATCATACTACAGAAGGTTTATACCACAGTTTGCATCCATTGCAGCTCCACTTTCTGCTTTAACCGGGAAGGGAGTGGCCTTTCAGTGGGATAATTCTTGCACTGAAGCTTTCAATGCATTAATTGATCACTTAACTAAAAGCCCAGTGTTGTCATATCCAACGGCTGATGATCAATTCATCTTGGATACTGATGCTTGTGACACTGGAATAGGTGGTATATTGTCGCAACTCCAAGAAGGAGAAGAAAAAGTCATAGCTTATGCTAGTCGAACTTTGAGTCAATCTCAAAAGAAATATTGTACAACCAAGAAAGAACTTCTGGCTGTAATTACATTTGTTAAGCAGTTCCATCATTATTTGTGGGGTAGATTCTTCCGTATCCGCACCGATCATGCTGCATTAACCTGGCTGATTAACTTTAGAGAGCCAGAAGGTATGGTAGCACGTTGGATATCCATACTGGACACCTATGATTTCAGTGTTGAACATCGTAAAGGTAGCCAGCATGGAAATGCTGATGGGTTATCCCGACTGTTCCAGTCTGCGTTGATAGTGGCAAAATGTCCACGTGAGGATTGTAATGATACCAGACATAAAGTGTCAGAGAAAATTTGTAATGTTTCTAGGGGATTGTCTTCTCAGAATGTGACCGATCTGCTGCAGCCAGTGGTGCATTTAAGCAGTAGTGACGTGAAGCCAAAGAGTGTTGCTTTGAATGTTCACGGGGATGAACATAAAAGTTCTGAGAGTGACATAATTACGGTCCCATCACTGGAGTTGTCTGTTAAGATGGTGAAACCCAGAAGGGGGGAGATGAATCCTATTGGAGGACCAAGGGAAAGCATACCACATGACTTGGATGCTGACAGTCCCTTTGATGAAAGAGCCTCCATAGGACCAGTGCAAAGCCCTCCTGATTTACCATTTGACATCTCAAAATGGCGCCTAAAGGAATTACAAGAGCAAGATGAAGCTATAGATTTCTTTAGGGTGCGAATTAGTGATGGAGAAACTAAACCTAATTTTCAAGAAATAGCTGACAAGAGTTCAGATTTTAGAACATACTGGAACTTATGGGATACCTTGGAAATATATGATGGACTGCTGTACAAACGATTTGAGACTAGCATAACCCCTAGCTCTCCAACAAGGCAGTTGATTGTGCCGTATGGATTGCGATGGGAGATTTTTAATCATCTACATAGTCCTAGAACTGGTGCACATCAGGGTGTGCACAGAAGTATAGCGAAATTGAAACAGCACTTTTACTGGCCTGGATATCAAAATGATGTTAAAAGATGGTATGAATACATCACGATTCAAATGCAATAAATGCACATTTAATGGTGGATCATTGCAAGCAATGTCTCGACACTGGAAGCAATGCCACGCTGGTCGGGCAATGCCCCAGAGATGGCCATTAATGGGAGCAGCTGAATTAAAGCCGCCGATGGCCAGAGACAATGGCCAAGGACATTATGGAGCTCATAGCCTTGGCAGGCCATCACGCCAGCCATCTCCTACAGTTCGAATTCCCACTAGGGTTAAACAACCAATAGCTCCATGGCGTCGTCCGCAACCACTAGTCCCTGTGAGGAGATGTGATGAAAAAGGTAGTACTAGTGGAGCAAATGGCTCATATATGACCTCCAAACTACCGTCCCTTATCCAAAAAACTATCGGAATTGGAAGAGAGTACATGGAGTTACAGAAGCAGGTGTTGGAAGAAATTTATAATCTGTTGGCTCCTGTGGACCCAAGACTAACCCCCAAACTACCAGTGGCTGACAAAAGCACATCTACCACTACTCATGGGGAATCTTCGGGTCATACTAAACCCACTGATGATTCCCACAGGGAGAAATCGCTCTGTAAAATCAGATTGAAACGAAAAAGGTCGTCCGAAGAGCGATTGGGGAAAGAAAGTTCCCCAATCAATGAGAAAAAAGGTGGAACAAGCTTCCTCTTGTGTAGTGGAACCTGAAGTCCCCACCCAAACTCCTTTGGATGAGAAATCCATTAGTCCGTTAGGAATGAAACGCACTAGACGTCTTTCATCAACCTCTTCCAGTTCGAGCTCAAGTGATAGTGAGACCAGCAGCTCCTGTGGTAATCGTGACTAAAAGATGTAACCAGGATAAAATTATGCCATTTAAGTATCTGTTTACAATTTAGAATAGATTAAGATACTGTATTGCGTTTACGCTTCCTATATAGATCCATTTTTGTAATCTTGTATGTAATTTTGTAGATTACATAATCATTTTTTATGCATTTTTTTATACCTCATGTATTCAGTATTAAGAAAAGAAGGTGCAATATTCAGTGTGTTAAAATTACTTTGTTAAATGTTTAGTTCGTGTTAACGTTTTTGCTAGAGATTTTGTATTTTGAAAAATATATATATTTTATAAAAATGTATTTCGCACGTCTTAATAAAGTAAAGAATTTTTGCAATTTAAAGTTACTGTCTGACATATTGTACTATTGGAGTGTTGATATGACACAGTTACGAACCAGCACTTGTTTTGTTACTTTCAAACAAGTGCATCAAGTAAAGATACCTACCGAAGTATCTACAACAAAGACTTACAAAAAGTGGGCAGAGCTTTGTTAACTTCACCAATACTGCAATGAAGTGTGCAACTGCACAAAAAATGATTCCTATTTTTGACCACCTGAGGGCAGGTGGAGTAATTTAGAAGGGGGGTGTGTGGTGTTTTTGCCTTGTTTAAAACCCACCTAACCCTTGCTACAATAAATAATGTCTTCGCTGGAAGCGGACATGTTTGTTTACAAAATCAACTTTGCAACCCGCCGATAGAGGGCGCGCAACAAGGAATCATGCCAATCGAGAGCCGTTGGGATGCTCGGTAAACCAATTAATTTACCGAAGATTATTTTTGGTAGAGCTTAACAAATTGTTACTATTTGTTAGCTGCAAAATAATTAGAAGAAAGCAGATGACAAAGTATACAGTAAAATAAGCAATTTAATAGCTTGTTAAGAAGATGCCAATGGAAATAAGTAGCAGTTGCTCAAAACCCTCATTACACATGCAGTATGGTATCACTTGGCAACGCGCATGCGCAGAGCACTGCATTTGTGTATAAAAACAAGAGTTTTAGCCGTGATCAATGCCTTTTTGCCCTGCTGTGACAAAAGCAGTAAAAACAAAAACCCTGCTGAGATAAAAGCAGTGAAAATCAAACCTGAAATAAAGGTGAGACATTAAAACTCAAACTTCCAAGTTGAAGGATGAAATAACTCAAATTGCCATAGTCACATGAACTTGTGACTAAATTGAGGCAAAGAAGTACAGATATTTATCTGACAAATTGAACAGCCCACTGCATTCTGAAATAGAATGATGTAACTTTAAATTAACAATGTGCCATTTTCAACATTCAATTTGAAGTTTGCTCTGAATAATGAAGCTGAAGACATCAACTTGTATTGGAGTGTTTACTCCTACTATTGTATCTGATTTATGATTAGAAAATAAACTGGTTAAACTTAATTTCTCATTATTTGCATTTTCCTTCCACTGGTTCAGTGTAATCCAATTTGGTACACATATGCAGAAATGGACCCAAACTTCACACCTACACTATTACCATAGTGAGGTTAATGTACTTGTGGTGCACACAATTCATTCCCCTAGACAACAAAAACGATAATAATGCCAAACAGTGCAAACCACATTACATTATT